>RXID01015465.1:0-47493 GCA_005019695.1 Trichopus zeylanicus subsp. travancoricus
CTGCTACTACCTCTACAACTGTTGCTTCAACTACTACTGCTACTGGTATTGTAACTACTAGTACTTCTACTGCTACTACTAGTATTACTACAACTAGTACTACTGCTGCTAATAGTACTATAACTACTAGTACTTCTACTGCTACTACTACTACTACTGCAACTACTACTCCGACTGCTATAACTACTACAACTACAACAACAACAACTACTACTCCTACTACTGCTATTGCTACCACTGCTACTACTATTACTACTATTGCTAGTTTTGGTACGACTACTATAACTACTATAACTACTACTTCCACAACTACTATGACTACAATAACTGGTACTACTACTGCTATTACTGCAACTACTACAACTTCTTCGACTACTACTACTACTACTACTTTTGTGACTACCACTACTACTACTACTATTACGGGTCCAACAATTATTGCTACTTTAACTTCTACTACTATTACTACTTCTACAAATGCTACTGCGACTACTACTACTACCACTACTATTACTATAACTTATAGGGCTAGAACTACTGCTACTACTATTACTACTACTAATACAACTACTACTGTGACCACCACTACTACTAGTACTACAACTACTTCTGCTGCTGCTACTACTTCAACTACCATGACTACTACTACTACTACTACTACTACTCATACTATTATTGCAACTACTATTACTACCACTACTACAACTACAACTATTGCCCCTATTGCTACCGCTACTACAACTACTACAACTAGTACTACAACTACAACTACAACTACTACACCAACTAGTACCATTACTACTAGTACTGCTACTACTACTACTACTATAACTCTTTCCGCTACTACTACTGCTACTACTACTACTAATCCTGTTACTACCTATATTACTACGACTACTACTACAACAACAACTACTGCTGCTACTACTAGTAGTTGTAATAGTATGTAGTAATAGTAGTAGTTGTTGTAGTGGTAGTAGTAGTAATAGGAGTAGTAGCAGTAGTTGTAGTTGTGGTAGTAGTATTAATAATAGTAGTAGTAGGAGTTGTAGTAGTAATAACAGTAATAGTAGTAGTTGAAGTAGAAGTTTTAGGGGTACAAGAAGTAGTAGTAGTAGTAGCATTAGAAGTAGTTGTAGTTATAGTATTAGTGGTAGTAGTAGTAGTAGTAGTAGTAGTAGTAGCGGTACTAGTAGTACAAGTAATAGTAGTAGCAGTTGTAGTTGTAGCAGCAACAGTAGCAGTAGTACTAGTAGTAATGCTAGTAGTTATAATTGTTATTGTAGTAGTAATAGTAGTCAAAGTAGTAGTATTAGAGTAGTAATAGTAGTAGGAGTAGGAGTAATAGTAATAGTAATAGTAGTAGTAGTAGGAGTGGCAAAAACAACAACAGCAGTAGTGGTAGCTGCAGTAGTAGTAGTAGTAGTTGTAGAAGCAGTAGCAGCAGCAATATTATTAGTAGTAGTTGTTGTTGTTGTTGTTATTGTTATTGTAGTAGTAGTAGCAGCAACAATGATAGTAGGAGCAGTAGTAATGGTAATAGTTGAAATAGTTGGGGTTGTAGTAGTTGTTGTAGTAATAGCAGTAGTTGTAGTATGAGTATTCAGAGTAGTAATAGTAGTAGTAGTAATAGTAGTAGTACTGGCACTAGTAATACTAGTAGCTGTTGAAGTAGTAGTAGCAGTAGTAGTGGTAGTAATAATAGTAGTAGTAGTAATAGTAGTTGTAGTCATAGTAGTAGTAGTAGTAGCAGTAGCAGTAGTAGTGATAGTAGTACCTAATAGTACTAGTAATAGTAGTAGTCGTTGTAGTAGTAGCTGTAGCAGAAGAAGTAGTACTAGTAGAAGTATTAGTAGCTATTATTGTTGTTATTGTTGTACCAGTAGTAGTAGTAGTGGTAGCAACAATAGTAGTTGTAGTCATAGTATTAATAGTATAAGTTATAGGGGTTGTAGTAGTGGTTGTAGTCATATTAGTAGTTGTAGTAAGAGTATTTGGAGTACTAGTAGTAATAGTAAGAGTAGTAGTGGTAGTAGTAGTAATAGTAGTAGTTGTAGAAGTAGTACTAGTTATAGTAGTAGTAATAGTAGGAGGAGTAGTAGTAGTAGCAGTAGTAGTAGTACCTAGTAGTACTAGTAGCAGTAGTAGTATGAGTAGTATTGTTAATAGTTGTTGTTGTTATCATAATTGTAGTAGTAGTAAAAGTAGTAGTATTAGTAGTAGTTGTAGTGGTAGGATTAGTAGTATTACTAGTAGCAGCAGTAGGAGTGGTAGTAGTAGTAGTATTAGTAGTAGTAGGTGTAGCAATAGTACTAGCAGTAGTAGTAGTAGTAGTAGTAGCAATAGTAGTAACTGTTATAGTGTTAGTAGAGTAGTAGTAGTAGTAGTAGGAGTAGTAGTATTAGTAGCAGTAGTAGCAGTAGTAGCTGTAGTTGTAATAGTAGTAGTAGTGGTGGTGGTGGTGGTAGTAGTAGTAGTAGAAGCATTAGCTTTTGCATAGTAGTAGAAGCAGTACTTGTAGGAGTAGAAGTTGTGGTAGTGTTTAACGAGTTGCAATAGTAGTAGTAGTGGTGGTGGTGGTGGTAGTTGTTGTAGTAGTTTAAGTAGCGGTAGTAGTAGTAGTAGTAGTAGTTGTTGTAGTAGTAGTAGAAGTAGTAGCCATAGTAATTGTAGAGGTAGTATTAAGTAGTAGGAGTAGGAGTAGTTCTAGGAGTAGTATTAGTAGCCGTAGGAGTAGGAATAGGAGCAGAAGTAATAGTATTTGTAGTAGCAGTAGTAATAGTATTAGTAGCAGTAGTTGTACTAGTAGCAGAAGTCAGAGTAGTATGAAAACAAGTAGTAGTAGCTGCAATGGCAGTAGTAGTAGTAGTAGTAGTTGAAGTAGTAGTAGTAGTAGTCGCAATAGTACTAGTTGTAGGAGTAGTAGTAGTAGTAGGAGCAGCAGTAGTAGTAGTAGCAATACTTGTAGTAGTTGTAGTAGCAGCAGTAGTAGTAGTTGCAGAAGGGGTATTAGTTGTTGCTTTAGTGGTAGTAGTAGTAGTAGAAATAGCAGTTGGAGAAGTAATAGCAGTGATAGTACAAGTAGTAGTAGTCGTAATACTACTACTAATACTGCTACTATAGTATTATTGCTACAACTACTGGTACTACTAATAATTGCTACTATAGTACTACTACTACTTGTACTACTATAGCAACTTCTACTACTACTACTGCAGTTGTTGCTGCTACTACTACTACTATTATTACAACTATACCTACCTCTCCTCCTCCTATACCTACTTATTCTCTGAGTGCTATAATTGCTAAAACTGCTACTGCTACTGGTACTACTACTACTTCTCCTACTGCTACTGGTACTACTACTACTTCTCCTACTACTACTGCTACTACCACTACCCCGACTATCATTATTATTATTGCTACTACTGTTGCTACTTCTACTACAACTGCTACTATGGCTACTACCACCACTACTCCTACTCCTATTACTACTACCACTACTACTACTAAAACTACTGCTTCTACTACTACTAGTGCTATTTCAATTACTACTCCTGTTACTGCTACAATAACAACTACTACTACTACCACTACTGCTACTATTACTATCGCTACTACTGCTATAATTGCTACTTCTATTACTACTACTAGTAATAGTACTACTACTGTTGGGGCTACTAATATAGCAACTACTACTACTACGTCTCCTACTACGACTACTGCTCCAACTACTACAACTATTGCGACTACTATGGTTACTATTACTACTACCGCAACTACTGCAACTACAACTATTACTACTTGTGCTACTATTACTACTACTACAACTACGGCTAGTGCTATTGCTGCTACTACTAGTATTGCTACTACTGTTGCTAATAACACTGCTTGTGCAAGTATTACTAGTAGTGCTACATCTAATAATGCTACTACACTGATGACTACTACTACAACAACAACAACTACATTTACTACTGCTACAGTGAGAACTACTGTTACAATTACTATTGCTGCTACTACAATCACTACTAGTATAACAACTACTACAACTACTTGAACTACTACTACAACTACAGTAATAATTACTACTATTGTTACTACTGCTTCAACTACTACTCCTACTACTACTATAGCTTCTACTGCAATTACTATGGCAACAACTACAACTACTACTACTGCTACTAGACACTGCTACTGATACTACTGCAGCTGGTGCTACTACTACTACTACTGCTACTACTACTATTATAACTACTACTCCTACTGCTACTAATAGTGCAACAACTGCTACTACTACTAATGCTATTGCTATTTCTGCTACTACAACTACTATTACTACTATGCTACTACTCCTACAACCACTACAATAACTACTATTACTATTACTAGTTCAACTTCTATTATTACTACTACTACTACAAATACTACTGCTACTAATATTGCATCTGCTACTACTGCTATTGCTACTGTTGCTAGTGCTGCTAATACTACAACAATAGCAATAACAACAACAACAACTACTACTAATACTACAACTACTTCTACTACTACTACTACAATACCATCTACTACAACACTACGACTAGTAACAACTACTCCTGATAGTACTACTACTACGGCAATCAGAGAATAAATGGGACGAGTACAACACAACGCTACGACTACTATAGCTAATACTACTACAACTACTACAAGGCTACTACTAATCTGTTACCAATCCGCTACTACCAAATGATTTCTACTACTACTACTACTACGACAACAACTACTACTATTACTACTCCGACAACTACTACTATTACAACTACAAATACTACTATTACCACTGCTGCAACTAGTACAACTACTCCTACACCTACTGCTACTACTTCGACTATTACTACTACTACTACTTCTACTACTACTACTCCTACTCCTCCTACTACTACTGCTACATCTACTAATACTACAACTCCTTCTACAAATACTACTAGTACTACTACTTTGACTACTACTACTACTATTGTTGCTACTACTACTGCTACCACTACTACTACTATTACTGCCGCTGCTACTGTTGTTGTAGATACTGCTGCTGTTGCTACTGCTGTGAGTACTACTACTATGACTACTTCTCAAACTACAACTACTGCTGTTACAATTACTAATACGAGTACTACAACAACAACTACTACTAGTATTACTACTATTGCTGCTGCTACAACTGCTGCTACTACTACTGCTACTACAACTACTACTAGCACTACTGCTAAGGTTATTACTATTATTGTTGATGCTGCTGCTACTACTGCTACGACTCCTACCACATCTCCAGCTACTAATATTACTATTATTGTGACTCCTACTACATCTCCAGCTACAACTCCCACGACTACCAGTACCACTACTAATTCTCCTACTACAACTATTATTACTTCTAACATTGCTACTACTGCTAATATTACGGCTATTACTACTACTACTACTACTACTACTACTACCACCACCACCATCACCACCACCACTACTACTATACTACTACTACTACTGCTGCTGCTACTACTACTACTAATAGTAGTAGTAATAGTAGTAGCAGTTGTAGTATTAGTGGTAGCATTAGTAGTCGTAGTACAAGTATTAGTAGTATTTGCAGTTGTACTAGTAGCAGTAGTAGTAGTAGTAGTAGCAGAAGTAGTAGCGGTAGTAGCAATAGTAATAGAAGCAAAACTAGTAGTAGCAATAGTTATAGTAGTAGTAGCAGTAGTCATCTTGGGAGAACTAGTTGGAGTAATAGTATTGGTTGTAGCAATAATACTACTAGTAGTAGTAGTAGCAGTAGTAGTTGTAGTAGCTGTAGTAGTAGTCATAGTTGCAGTAGTAGTAGCGATAGTAGCAGTAGTAGCAAAAGTAGTAGTTGTACTAGTAGTAGTAGTATTAGCAGTAATAATAATAGTAGTAATAGTAGCAACATTAGTAGTAGTACTAGGAGTAATAGTAATAGTAGCAGTAGTAGTAGTAATAGCAATAGTAGCAGTAGAAATACTAAGAGATGCAGTAGTAGCAAGAGTAGTGTTAGCAATAGTAGAAGCAGATATAGTAGTAGTAGCAGTAGTACGAATAGTTTTAGGGGTAGTGGTAGTGGTAGTAGAAGTAGTAATCGTAGTGGTAGTGGTAGTAATAGTAGTAGTTGTAGTAACAGTAGTAGTAGTACTCATAGTAGTAGTAGTTGCAGTAGTGGCAGTAGATGCAGTAGTAGTTATACCCGTAGAAGTTCTAGGAGAAGTCTGCGTAGTAGTAGCAATAGTAGCAGTAGAAATACTAAGAGATGTAGTAGTAGCAATAGTAGTGTTAGTAATAGTAGAAGCTGATATAGTAGTAGTAGTAGTACGAATAGTTTTAGGGGTAGTGGTAGTGGTAGTAGAAGTAGTAGTTGTAGTGGTAGTGGTAGTAATAGTAGTAGTAGTACTCATAGTAGTAGTTGTTGCAGTAGTGGTAGTAGATGCAGTAGTAGTTGTACCCATAGAAGTTCTAGGAGAAGTCTGGGTAGTAGTAGCAGCAGTTGTATTAGTAAAAATACTAGTAGTAGTAGTTATAGTGGTAGTAGTAGGAGAAGTAGTAGTAGTCATAGTAGTAGTAGTAGTAGCGGTAATAGTAGTAGTGAAATTAGTAGTAGTAGTTCCAAAACTGGCAATTGTAGTAGTAGTAGTAGCAATAGTAGTAGTAGGAGACGTAGTCACATTAGTAGTATTTGCATTAGTAGTAATAGTCATAGTAGGAGTAGCAGTAGTAATAGTAGCAGTTGTAGTATTAGTAGTAGCAGTGGTGCTAGTAGTAGTAGCAGCAGAAGTAGTAGTTGTACTAGTAGTAGTTATTGTAGTTGTTGTAATAGTAGTAGTTGTAGTAGTTATAGTAGTAGTAATAGCTATAGTAATAGTAGTAACAGTAGTAACAGTAATAGTAGTAGTATTATTAGTGGCAATAGTAGCATTAGTAGCAGTAATAGTAGTAGCAATTGTAGTAGAAGTAGTAGAAGTAGTAGTTGAAGCAGTAGTAGCAGTTGTTATAGTTGTGGTGGTAATAGTAGTACTTGCAGCAATAGTAGCAGCAACAACAACAACAGTAGTAGTGGAAGTTTTAGTAGTAGTAGTAGAAGTAGCCTTACTAGTAGCAACTTTAGTGGTAGTAGTAGGAGAAGTTATCGGAGTAGTAGTTGCAGTAGAAACAACAGCAATAGTAGTAGTACTGCTACTACTAGTAGTAGTTGTTATAGTAGTACAAGTAGCTGTAGTAGCAGTAGTAGTAGAAGCAGTAGCAACAGTAGTAGTAGCAATAGTTGTTGTAGTAGTAGTAGGAGTAGTAGCAATATCACTAGATATAGCTATAGTGGTAGTGGTTCTAGTAGTGGTAGTGGTAGTAGCTGCAGTAGTAGCAGTAGGAGTAGCAAAAGTTGTAGTAGTTGCTGTATTAGGGGTTGTAGGAGTTGTAGCAGTAGTACAAGTTGGAGTAGCGGGAGTAGTGGGAGTAGTAGGAGTAGTAGGGGTAGGTGGTGTAGTAGGAGTAGTAGTATTAGTAGGAGTTGTAGGGGTAGTAGGAGTAGTAGCAGTATTAGTTGTCATACTAATAGTATTAGAAGGAGCAGTAGTAATAGTAGTAGTACTAGTTGTCGTTGTAGTAGTAGTAGTAGTTGTTGTTGTTGTTATTGATGTAGTAGGTGGAGGGGTAGTAGTAGTGGTGGTGGTGGTGGTGGTAGTAGTAGTACTAGTTGTGTAGTAGTAGTAATTGGAGCTTTAGAAACAGTAGTAGTAGTTGTTGTTGTTCTTATTGTTGTTCTTGTTGTTGTAGTAGGAGTAATAGTAGCTGTAGTAGAATTAGCAGTAGTAGTAACAGTAGTATTAGTAGTGGTAGGAGTAGGAGCTACAGTAGGAGTAGTAGTAGTACAAGGACTAGTAGTAGTAGGAGTAGGAGTTGTAGTAGGTGTAGTTGCAGGAGTAGTAGTGGTGGCAGGGGGTAGGAATTGTAGTTGTAGTAGTACGAATAGTAGTAGTAGTAGTAGTAGCAGCAGCAGCAGTAGCAGCAGTAGTATTACCAGTAGTAGTACTATTTGTTGTAGTACTAGTAGTAGTAGAAGTAGAAGCAGTAGTAGTAGTAGCAGATGTAGTAGCAGTTGTACTAGTAGTAGTAGAAAAGTACTAGTAGTAGTAACAGTGGTAGTAGTGGCAGTAGTAGTAGTAGGAGTAGTAGGAGTAGTAGCGGTGGTAGTCGTAATAATAATTGTAGCAGCAGAAGTAGTAGAGGTAGTAGCAGCTGCAACAGTAGTAGTACTGTTAGTTGTAGTAACAGCAATAGTGGTAGCAGCAGCATCAGCATCAGCATCAAATGTAATAATAGTAGTAGTAGTAGTAGTAGTAGTAATAGTAGTATTTGGAGTAATAGCAGAAGTAGCAATAGTAGCAATAGTAGCAAGAGTAGCAATAGTAGTAGTAGAAAGAATAAGAGCTATAGTAGCAATAATAGTAGTATGAGTAGTAGTAGATGCAACTATTCTAGTCGTAGCTGTAGTACTAATAGTTGTTGTTGTTGTAGTAGTAGTAGTAGCAGTAGTAGTTGTCGTGGTAATGGTAGTGATAGTATGAGTAGTAACGGGAGTAGTAGTAGTGGTAGTAGTAGTTGTAGTAGTAGTAGTAGATGCAGTAGTAGTTGTACCAATGGATGTGGTAGCAGAAGTTGTAGGGGTAGTAGTCGTTGTTGTATTAGTAAAAGTAGTAGTAGTAGCTGTATTAGTAAGAGTAGTAGAAGTAGCAGTTGTAGTGGTAGTAGTTGGAGAAGTAGTAGTGGTAGCAGTAGCTGTAGTAGTAGTCATAGTCGTGGTAGTAGTAGTAGCAGTAATAGTAACAGTAGAATTAGGAGTAGTAGTCGCAAAAGTATCTGTGCAGTAGTAGTACCTATAGCAGTAGTTGGAGACGTAGTCACATTAGTAGTATTAGCAGTAGCAGTAGTAGTAGAAGTAGTTGTCATAGTAGTAGGAGAAGTAGTAGTTGTAGCAGTAGCCGTAGTAGTAGTCATAGTAGTACTAGAAATAGAAGTAGCTGTAGTTGCTATAGTAGTAGTAGTAAAACTGCTCCTAGTGCAACTACTACTACTCCTTCGACTGCTACTAGTACTAATACTACTACTAGTGCAACTGCTACTACTACTACTAATACTACTTCTACTCCAACACCTACTGCTACTCCTACTCCTACTCCTACTCTGACTACTACAACACCTACTAGTACTACTACTACTACAACAACTACTACCACTACTACAAGAACAACAACAACTACTACTACTACTACAATAACAACAACTACAACTGTTACTACTACTGCTACTGTTACAACTAATCATGTTGCAACTACTGCTACCACAATGCCAACTATTACACTCTTACTCCCACTACTACTACTATATCTCCTCCTCCCCCCTTCGACTACTACTACTAGTACTACTGCTGCAACAACTACTACGACAACTACACCTCCTCTTACTCCTACTACTACTACTACTACACTTACTCCTACTACTATTACTACTACTACTAATACTCCAACTCCCACAACAACTAATCCTACTACTACTACTCCAACTACCACTACTCTTACAATTGCTGCTGCTATTTCTACTGCTACTCCAACTCCTACTACTCCTACTACTACTACTACAACAACACCAACTACTACTTCCACTCCTACTACTACTACAACTCCTACTACTACTCCTACTTCTACTCCTACTCCTCCTACTACTACTATTACCTATACTGTTACTACTACTACTCCTGCTCCTACTCCTACTTCTACTACTACTACAACTACTACTATAACTACTATTACTACTACTGCTACTACTACCACCACTACTAGTACAACTCCTACTACGACTACTACTTCTACTACTTCTACCCAATATATGCTACTTCTAATACTACTACTACTGCTACTGCTATTACAATTGTTGCTACTACTATTGTTGTTGTTGCAGCTACTACTACTAGTACTACTACTACTACTACTACTACTACTACTACTACTACTAATAATACTACTACTACTACTAATACTAATACTACTACTACTACTACAACTACTACTAATGGTGCTACTGCTACAACTACAACTACGGCTGCTCTACTTGTAGTGCTACTACTATTATTACTTCTGCTACTAGTACAACTACGACACTACTACCACTACTGCTACTACTACTACTGCTACTACTAATACTACTACGACTACTTCGACTACTACATCTACTACTACTAGTAGTACAAATACTGCTAGTACTAGTACAAAAAGTACTACTACTACTTCTACAATAACAATAGCTCCTGCTACTACTACTGCTACTATTATTACTAGTGCTACAACAATAACTGCTACTACTACTACTTCATCTATTACTAGCACTACTACTACTACTACTACTACTACTCCTCCTCCTACTACTCATACTGCTACTGCTACTGCTACTATTACTATTGCTACTACTACTACTTTTGCTATTGCTACTACTACAATGGCTACTACTACTGCTGCTACGACTTCATCTATTGCTACAATGATAACTACTACCGCTACTATTATTGCTACCACTACTGCTACTACTGCCACTACTACTGCTGCTGCTGCTGCTGCTACTACTACACTACTCCTACTAGATCTGTTGCCGCAACTACTACAACAACTACTATCGTTTCTGCTACTACTGCTAGTACTATGGCTACTACTACTATTATTGCTACCACTACCACTACTACTACAGCTGCTACTACTAATACTACTACTACTACTCCAACTAATACTACAACTGCTGCTACTACTACTGCTACGACTAATATGACAGCTATGGCTACTACTAGTAGTACTGCTACTACGACTAATATTACTTCTACTACTATAACTACCACTGCAAATACTACTACCACTAATTTGACTGCTACTATTGCTACTACTGCTACTTCAATTACTACTATTAATATTACTTCTACTACTATCACTACCACTGCAAATACTACTACCACTAATTTGACTGCTACTATTGCTACTACTGCTACTTCAATTACTACTATTAATATTACTACTACTACTACCACTGCTACTATTGCCACTACTAGCACTTTCTCTACTATTTTTACTACTACTACTACTGCCACAACAACTACTACTCCTCCAAATAATATTACTGTTGCTACTACCATTACCGCTACTACTATTATTGCTACTGTTACTACTACTACTACAAAAACAACTGCGACAACCACTTCTACCACTAATACTACTTGTACTCCTACTACTAGTGCTACTATTATTTCTACTTGCTCTACTACTATTACTACTACTGCTGCAACTACTGCTATAGCTTCTACCATTACTACTGCTACTACGACTAATGCTACTGCTATTATAATTACTACTACAACTACTACTACGTCTACTACTACTACTATTGCTATTGATGCTACAACAAATACTACTACTACAGCAACAATAATTATTGTTGCTGCTATTGCTACTACTACGACTACTACTACGACTACTGCGATTACAACTTTTGCTACTATTAGTGCTAATAATACAACAACAAATACTAATGCTACTACTACCACCACTACTACTACCTATCCTACAACAACAATAACTACTACAACTACAACTTCTCCGACAACAACAACAACTACTACTACCATTACTACTACTACTAATACTACAACTTCTACAAATGCTACTACTACTATTACTACTACCACTACTACTACAGCTATGACTACTACAGCGATTACTACTACTTCTCCTACTACCATTACTACTGCTGCTACTACTCAGAGCACAACTACTGCTGCTCCAACTAATACTACTGTTGCTGCTACTACTACTTCTACTACTAGTATTACTGGTACTGCATCTACTACTACTATTACTTCCACAACTATTACTACTATTGCAAAAACTGCTACCACTACTTCGACTGCTACTACTGCAACTACTACTACTATAATTATTACTACTACTACTATAATTATTACTACAACAACAACAATAACTACTACTACTACTACGACCACTACTACAATTGCTACTACTACTACTCTGCCTCCAACCAATACTCCCACTGCCACTACTACTGCTACTGCTACGAGTATTACTACTACTTCTACTACTACGACACAATTACTACAATACTTTCGCTACTATTACTTTTTCTACTACTACAACTAGTACTACTACTACTTCCACTTCTTGTACTACTATTACTACTACTACTACAATTATTACTACTAGTTCCACCACTACTAGTAGTGCTACTACGGTTGCTATTTGTACTACTACTACCACTACTTCAACTGCTATAACTGCTTCTACTGCTACTGCAATTACTTCTACAACTACTACTACATCTACCACTACTACTACTACTGTTGCTACAACAAAAACTACTACTGCTACAACTACTATAATTACTGTTGCTGCTACTTCTACCACTGCTATTGCTACTACTACGACTATTGCTATTCCAACTACTATTACGACTACTACAACTACTAGTGCTACCAATACAACAATAAATACTACTGCTACTACCTCTCCTATAACAAAAAACTACTACTACTATTACTTTTTCTACAACAACTACTATGCTACAACAACTAATACAACAACTACTGCTAATGTTGCTACTACTGCTGCTGCTGCTGCTCCTACTATTACTACAACTATGGATTCTACTACTACTACCATAACTACTACTCCTACTACTATAACTACTGCTGCTACTATTGCTACTACTACTACTGCTAGCCAAACTAATACTACTGCTGCTACTAGCATTACAATAGCTACTTCTACTACCATTACTATAAATATTACTACTACTTCTATTGCTACTTCTAGTGCTATTACTACTACTACTACTAGTAGTGTTGCTACTACTGCTATGACTGCTACTACTACTATTACTGCTACTATGACTGCTATTGCTACTTCTGCTACGACTACATAGACTACTACAACTACTACTTCGGCCATTACAATTACTACTAGTACTACTAATACATCTACTATTACTGCTACTTCTACTATTGTTGATGCGACTGCTACTACTACTGCTACTACTACTGCAACTACTACTACTACTTCTATTACTACTACTACTATAGCTACTATTGTTGCCATGGTTACAACTATTGCTACTAGTCCTACTCCTACTACAACTACTACTGCTACCACTACTTCTATTGTTTCTGCTACTACTACTACTACTAGTTCTAGACAATTACTACTCCTCCTCCTCCTAATACAACTATATCTACAATAGCTACTACAGCTACTACTACAACTACTATTACAACTATTGCTACTACTATTGCTACTACTACTACTACTACTACTAATACAATTACTATTACTTCGGCTACTACCGCTACTACTACTCTCACTACTACTATGGCTACTACTACTACTAATACTACTACTACTCCCACTGCTACTATGGCTACTACACTACTACTACTACTCCGGCTACTACTGCAACTGTTGCAACTGTTTCTACTACAACTACAACTACTACAACCACTCTTGGTACAATTGCTACTACGATTACTAATACAACTACACCAACTACTATTACTATTAACACAACCACTAATACTACTGCCACTGATTCTACAACTACTGCGACTTCTACTAATACTTCTTTTCGTTTTGCTACAGCAACTGCTACTACTATAGCTTCTACTACACTACTACAACTACAACAAGGATAACTAATGCTATTGCTACTACAACTGCTACTACTGCTACTACTACAACAACCACTCTTACTATAATTGCTGCGACGACTACTCTTACGACCAATATGACTACTATTAGTACTACTACTCCTACCGCTACTGCTACTGCTACTACTATTACTACAACTACTACTGCTACTACTACTACTAGCATGACCATTGCTAATCCTACAACTACTCTTGCTACTGTAACTGCTACAATTACTGCTTTGGCTTCTGCTACTACCACCGATATAGCTACCAATACTGCTACTATTAATACCATTGCTACTACTACTACTACTACGCAAATACTACTACTAATTGTATTATGTCTACTACTACTGCTACTACTACTACTAGTACTAGTACCGTAACATCTACAAATACAGCTAATACTACTTCTATTGTTGCTACGATTGTTATAGCCATTACTACTACTACGACTCCAGCTGCTACTATTGCTACTACAACTACTGCCACTACTGCTACTACTGTTGCTACTGCTACTTCTATGCAACTACTACTGCTACTACAAATACCACTACAACTACTGCTACTACTACTACTACTACTCTACTACAACTACTACAAAGATAACTAATGCTACTGCAACTAGAACTGCTACTACTACTTCTACTACAACAACCACTCTTAGTATAATTGCTGCGACGACTACTCTTACCACTAATGCTACTACTATTAGTACTACTTCTCCTACCACTATTGCTACTGCTACTACTATTACTGCAACTACTACTGCTACTACTACTACTGGCATAAGTACTGCTAATGCTACAACAACAACAATAACTACTACTACTACACTTGCTACTACTACAACTACTACTAGTACTACGGCAACTACTACTCTTGCTGCTACTACTACTACTAGTCTTGCTGCTACTACTACTACTACTAGTACTACTACTACGGCTACTACTACCACTACTACTAATGCTACCACTACTTCTGCTGCTGCTTCTACTAAGACTACTACTAGCACAACCACTACTACTTCTGGTACTACAACTACTACCTCTACTACTACTACTACTACAACTACTGTTGCAACTAGTACTAATTCTATTGTTCTACTACAACAACAATTGCTACTACAACTACTTCTATTACTTCTACTACTAGAACTACATTGCTACTGCTACTGCTGCAACTATAATTACAACTATTGTTGCTACTACAACTATCACTGCTACTGCTAATATTGCTATTGCTACCACTACCATTACTATTACCAAAACTACTACTGCTACCACTACTACAATTGCTACCCCCACTGCCACTATTCCTACTACTACTGCTACTGCAACTACTACTATAGCTCCTACTTTTGCTACTACTACTACTACTACTAATACTACTACTTTTGCTGCTACTACTATTGCTACTACAAGGACTACTGTCACTACTACAACTACTATTACTTCTACTTCTTCTACTACTGCTACTGCTACTATTACTACTACAACTGCTACTACTGCTGCAACTACTACTACTACTACTACTACTAGTATTTCTATTGCTACTACTACTACTCCTCCTACTACTACTACTACTACTACTACTACTACGACTGCTACTCCGACAACTAATTCCACTATTGCAATGGCTACTACTACTACTACTACTACCACCACCACCACCACCACCACTATTACTTCTACTACTACTACTACGACCACTACTACTACTATGAACTTCTCCTCCAACCACTAGTTTGACTATTACTACTGCTACTACAACGACTACTACAACTACTACTACTATTTCTAATCCTATTACTCCTACTATTACAGGTATGACTACTACTATTACTATACTACTACTCCTAATACTACTACTCCTATCGCTCCTACAACCTTTATTACAACTCCTACTACTCCGACTACTACTACTACACGTGCTACTCTCGCTACATTAACTAGTATTACTACTACTAACACTCCTACTACTTTTAGTACTACTACTACTACTGCTACTATTACAACTACTCCTACTACCACTACTCTTACAACAATAACTACTACTATTGCTACTACTACTATTATTACAACTACAAATACTATAACTGCCACTACCACTACTACTCCTACTAGTACTACTCGTACTACTATAACTACTGCTACTACTACTACTGTTGCTAGGACTACTACTACGTCTTGTACTACTACCGCGACTACTGCTACTTCCAATGATGCTACTCCAGCTCCAACTCCTACTCCTACTACTATTCCTAAAACTGCAATTTCTTCTACTTCTACTACTACCTCTACTGCCCCTACTACTACTTCTACTACTACAACTTCTACTACTACTACTACTGCTGCAGCTGCTACTGCTATGCCTACTAATCCTACTTGTCAAACTATTGCAATTGCTGCTACACCCACTACTACTACTTGTACTACTACTACTACTACTATTACTACAAATACTACTACTACAACCACTTATACTACTATTACTGCTACTACAATTGCTACTGCAACTGCTGCTATTACAACTTCTGCTACCACTAATACTTCCACTACTACCTCTACTACTCCTACAACTACCGCTACTACTAATATTACTATTACTACTATTGCTACTACTAATACTACTGCTACCACTACAACTGCTCCTAATTCTACTATGACTACTAATACCCCTACTACTACTACAACCACCATTACATAAACTATTACCTCTTATGCGACTACTACTACTACAACTACTACTTATACAACTGCTACTACAACAACAACAACAAAAAAAACTATTGCAACCACTAATTCTAATAGTACTAGTACTACTACTACACCAACTATTACTACTCCTACTACTACACCTATTACTACTATTGCTGCTGCTGCTGCTACTCCAAATACTCATACTACAACTACTACTATGACTACTACCAGTTCTACTCTTTCTGCTACTACTACTATTATTATTATTACTGCTACTACTACTACCACAAGTACTACTACTACTACCTCTACTCCTACTGCTACTCCTACTACAACAACAACAACTACTCCTACTACTTTGACAACTACTCCTACTGCTACCACTACTACTCTTACTACTACTACTACTACTACTACTTTTACTTGTACTACTGCCACTACTACCCCTACTTATAGAACTACAACTACTGTTGCTACTACTTCTACTACTACTACTAACACAACTGCTACTACTACAACTTCCAATACAGCAACAACACCAACTACTACCACTACTACAACTTTGGCTGCTACCATTACTACAACAACAACTACTACTACAACTACTCATACGTGAGCTCCTACTACCAATACTATTGCTACCCGTAATCCTGCTGCTACTGCTACTCCCACTTATACTACTACTACTACTACAGCTACAACTTTTGCTACTACTACTAATATGACAACAACAATAACTACTACTAATACTACTACTACTACTACTACTACTACAGCTACACCTACTTGAACTCCTACTCCTACTACCACTCCTACTACTCTTTCTACTACTACAACTACTACTACAACAACTACCACTACAACTACTAGTGTTGCTACAACTTCTATTCCTACTACTACTACTATTACTATTAGTATTGCAACTACTACTACTACTACGGTTACTACTACAACAACTAACTCTACAACTACTACAACGACTACTCCTATTACTTTTTCTTCTTCTTCTTCTTCTTCTACTACTACTACTATTACTACCACTACTACTACGACCCCTACTACTACTTCTGCTACCGCTACTACTACTACAACAACTACTACTACTCCTCCTCCCCCCTACTTGAACTCCTACTCCTACTAAAATTCCTACTACTAATTCTACTACTGCAACTACTACTACAACTACCACTCTTACTACTACTATTACTACCACCACAACAACAACTACTACTACTACTACTCCGCCTCCTCCTCCTACTATAACTACTACTGCTACTGCCACTCTACTACTTATATTACTACTACTACTACTACTCATGCACAAACTCGTACTCCTAGAAATGCACCTACTATTACTTCTGATACCTGAATTACTACTACTTCTATTACTACTACTACTACTACTACTATTACTACTACTGCTACTTCTACTGCTACTATTACTACTACTACTGCTGCTACAACTATTACTACTACTCCTACTACAACTCCTGCTATAACTACTGCTGCTACTACTGCGACCCCTACTACCTCTACTACTACTTCTACACCTACTACTACTACTATTACTATTAGCAATACTATTTCTACTATTGCTACTACTACTACTACTACAACTATTACTAATACTGCTACTACTTCTATTACTTCTACTATTGCTACTACTACTGCTATAATTACTACTTCTGCTTTCGCTACTACTATTGGTACAGCTACCAATACTACTACTACTAATATCACTGCTGCTACTACTGCTACTGCTAATACTACTGCTATTGCTTCTACGACTGCTACTACTATTACTACGACGACTACTACTACTACCACTATTACTACTACAATTACTGCTACTACATTTGCTACTATTACTACTACTACTGCTGTTGCTACTGCTACCACTAATACTTTCACTGCTAATACTACTACCCCTACAGCTACTGCTACTACTACTACTATTACTACTATTACTACTACTGCTACTATCACTACTGCTGCTCCTAATTATACTATGACTACTAATACCCCTACTACTACTACTACTACTACCATTACCTAAACTATTAACTCTTATGCTACTACTACTACTACAACTACTACTTGTACAATTGCTGCTACAACTACAACAACAACTACTACTATTGCAACTACTAATTCTAATAGTGCTAGTACTACTACTACACCTAATACTACTACTCCTACTACTACACCTACTACTATTATTGTTGTTGTTGCTGCTACTCCTAATATTCATACTACAACTACAATTGTGACTACTACTACTTCTACTCTTTCTGCTACTACTACTATACTATTATTATTATTACTACTACCACTACTACCACAAGTACTGCTACTACTACCTCTACTCCTACAGCTATTCCTACTACTACTACTACTACCACAACAACTACTACTACTACAACTACGACTACTTTGACAACTACTCCTACTTCTACCACTAGTACTCGTACTACTACTACTATAGCTACTACTACTACTAGTAGTTATCCAACTACTGCTACTACTGCTACTTTTATTTGTACTACTGCTACTACTACTACTACTCCTACTAATACAACTACAACAACTATTGCTACAACTTCTATTACTACTACTAACACAACTGCTACTACTGCAACCCCTACTACCTCTACTACTACTTCTACTCCTAGTACTATTATTAGTACTACCACTACTATTTCTACTACTGCTAGTACTACTTCTACTAGTACAACTATTACTACTCATGTTACTACTTCTACTATTACTACTACAACTGCTATAATTACTACTTCTGCTTTTGCTACTACTATTGGTACAACTACCAATACTACTACTACTAATACCACTGTTGTTGCTACTACTATTACTCCTACTACTGCTACTATTGCTTCTAATGCTACTGCTCCTACTACTAATACTACTGCTGCTACTACTACTACTACTACTACTTCTATTGATACTACTGCTACTACTACTACTCCTATTGCTACTAATACAACTACTACTACAACTTCTAATACTACAACTACTACTACAACTTCTAATACTACAACTACTACTACAACTACCACTACAACTTCCACTCTTAACACTACTATTACTGCTACTGCTACTACTACTACTACTCCTACTACTACAACTACAACTACTGCTGCTATTGCTACTACTACTCCAACTACTACTACAACTACTGCTTCTACTGCTACATCTACTACTTGTACAATTGCTACTACTACTACTCCTCATACAGAAACTTGTACTCCTATAAATACCCCAACTTTCACTTCAACTGCTAGAATAACTACTACTCCTTTTACTTCTACAACTACTACTACTTCTACTATTACTACTACTATTACTTCTACTACTATTACTACATCTACTACTACTACTGCTACCACTACTTCTACAACAACGACTATTACTACTACTGCTAATACTCCTATTACTACAACTTTTTCTACTACCTTTGCTACTACTACTATAGCGACTACTATGACTACCGCTTTTGCTACGGCTACTACTACTTTTACCACTACGGCTACTACTACTACTACTACTACTACTACTATTATTACTATGACTTATACTATTACTACTAATCCTACTACTACAACTATGTCTACTACTACCACTGCTACTACTACTACTATTACTTCTTCTACTACTACAACTGTCATTGTTGTAGCTGTTGCTACTACACCTATTGCTATTGCTACTACTACCACTACTCATCCTATCACTACTACTATAGCTACTACTACTACTGCTACTACTACTAAGGCTTCAACTACTACAACAGTTGGCACTACTACTTTTACCTATATTAGTACTAGTACTAGTACTACCACTATCACCATTGCTTCTACTACAACTACCACTGCTACTACTACAACTACTACAACTACTACTATTGCTATTATTATAACTATTACTACTGCTATTACTACTACTACTACTACTACTACTACTACTACTACTACTACTACAGCTGCTGCTTCTACTACTCCTATTACTTCTCCTACTACTACTACTCATGCCTGCTGCACTACTATAACTACTAGCTGCTGCTGCTGCTACTACTAATACTGCTATATTACTAAGTACGAATACTAATAATTATTATTATTATAATACTACTATTACTACTTCTGTTGCTACTGCTATTGCTACTATGAATACTACTACAACTATGATTGCTATGGCTGCTGCTACAACAACTACAACTATGACTGCTTCACCTACTACTACTTCTATTGCTACTACTTTCGCTGCCATGACAACCGTTACCGCTTCAATTGCTACCACTACTAGTACTATTAGGACTACTTTTGCTAATACTGCTACTGCTACCACTACTCCTACCACCACTACTACTACTGTTACAATTACTTCTACTACTACTGTTGAAACTACTACTACTACTGCTGCTGCTGCTGCTACTAGTAGTAGTTCTAGTAGTAGTAGTAGTAGCGATAGTATTAGCAATAGTAGTTCTGGTAGTAATTTCATAAGTAGTTGTATTAGTAGCAGAATAAGTGCTAGTGTAATAGGAGTAGTGGTAGCAATTGTAGTTGTCACAATAGCAATATTAGTAGTAGTAGCAGTAGTAAGGGTAGTAGTAGTCATAGTAGTAGTGGTAGTCATAGTAGTAGCATAACTAGTAGAATTGTTAGTAGTAGTATTAGTAATAGCAGTAGTAATAGTAGTTGTAGCAATAGTGATAGCAATAGTAATAGCTATTGTTGTAGTAGCAATAGCAAAAGTATTAGTACTAGTAGTAATAGTGGTAGTAGTAGTGGAAGGTAAAGTTGTAGTGGTAGTATTAGCAGGTGTCACTATTGCAGCAGTAGCGATAGTACAAGTAGTATAAGTAGTAGTAGCAATAGTATTAATAGTAGTATCAGGAGTAGTAGTAGTAGCAGAAGTAGTAGTAGTAGTAGTAGCAATAGTATTACTACTAGTAGTAGTAATAGTAGCAATAGTAGTAGTAGTATTAGCTAGACTAGTAGTAGGAGTAGTAATAGAAGTAGTAGTAGACCGAGTAGTGGTAGTAGGTGTAGTAGTAGTAGTAGCAGTTTTCATAATAGAAGTAGCGGTAGTAGCCATAGTAGTAGTAGCAGTAGTAGGAGTCATAGTAGTAGTAGCAGTAGCAGTAGGAGCAGCAGTAGTAGTACAAGTTGTAGTGGTAGTAGCAGTAGTTGCAGAAGTAGTGGTAGTAGCAGCTGTTGTAGTAGTATTAGTAGTAGTAGCAGTAGCAGTATTAGTAGTAGTAGCAGCAGCAGTAGTGGTAGTTGTAGCAATAGTAGCAAGAGCAGTGGCAGTAGTAGCAGCCATAGCAATTATAGTAGTAGTGGTAGTAGTACTAGCAGTAAAAGTAGTAGAATTAGTAGCAGTAGCAGTTAGTAGTAGTAGTAGTATTAGTAGTTATAGTAGCAGTAGTAGCAATAGTAGTAGTTTTAATAGAAGTTAGTACTAGTAGTAGTAGTTAGCAGTAGTAGTAGTCATAATAGTAGTAGTAGTACTAGCAGTAGTAGCAGCTGTAGTGGTAGCAATTGTAGGAGCAGTTGTAGTAGTACCTGTAGGAGTAGTCGAAGTAGTAGTACTAATTAGTAGTATTAGTAGCAGTAGTAGTAGTAGTAGTCATGGTAGCAGTAGTTGTTGTTATTATTGTAGTAGTAGTAGTTGTAGCAGCAGCAGTAGTTATTGTACTATTTGTACTGGTTGTAGTATTGCTAGTAGTAGTAGTTATCATACTTGTAGTGGTAGTCATAGAAGCAATAGTAGTATTAGTAGTAGTAGTTGTTGTTGTAGCAGTAGTAGCTGTAGTTATTGGAGCAACAGTAGCATCAGTAGTAGGAGTAGTACTAATAATAATAGTAGTAGTAGCAGCAATAGTTGTAGTAGCAGTGTTAGTAGGAGGAGCAGTAGTAGCTATTGTAGTGGCTTCAACTATAGTCGTAGTAGTCGTAGCAGTAGCAATAGCACTAGTAGTATTAGTAGTAGTAGCAGTAGTAGCAGAAGCAGCAACAACCATAGTAGTTGTTGTAGTAGTGGTAGTATTAGTAGTAGTAGTAGTAGTATTAGTAGTAATCATACTAGAAGTTGTAGCAGTAGTAGCAGAAGTAGCAGTAGTAGCAGCTACAGTAGTAGTAGTCGTATTAGTAGTAGTAGTAGTAGTGATAGTTGTAGTACTAGTTGCAGCAGTAGCAGTCATAGTAATGGTAGTAATTACAGCAGTAGCAGCCGTACTAGGAGTAGTTGTTATAGAAGCAATCATGGCTATAGTAGCAGCAGTAGTAGTAGATGCAGCAGTTGTAGTAGCAGTAGTTATAGTAGTAGTAGTAGTGGTAATAATAAAAGTAGTAGTAGCACAAGTAGTAATAGTTGGCGAAGCTTTAGTAGTAGTAGCATTAGTGGTCCTTGTTGTACTAGTTGGGTTGGTAGTAGTAGTTGTAGCAGTCATAGCAATAGTAGTTTATGTAGTAGTAGCAGCAGCAGCAGTATCAGTAGCAGTAATAGAAGCTGTAATTACAGCAGTTATAGTGGTAGCAGTAGCAGCGATTGTAGCAGTAGTGTCAGTAGTAGTAACAATAGTTGTAGTATTAGTTGTAGTAGTAGAAGTGGTAGTGGTAGTAGTAGTAGCAGAAATAGTAGTAGCAGTAGTGGAAGTTGTAGCAGTCATAATGATAGCTTTAGTAGCAGTAGTAGGGTAGTAGCAATAGCCGTAGTAGCGGTAGTAGTATCAATAGTAGTTGTGGAGTAAGAAGCGGTAGTACTAGTAGTAGCATTTGTAGCATTAACAGTAGTATAAGTCATGGTAGCAGAGGTTGTAGCTGTAGTACTAGTAGCAGTCGTAGCAGAAGTAGTAGTAATAGTAGTACTAATTGCAGTAGTAGCAGTAGCAGCAATAGAAGTAATAGCAGTATTTGTTGTTGTTGCAGTAGTAGTAGCATTAGTAGAAGTCGTAGTAGTAGTATTAGTAGTAGTAGTAGTAGCCACAGTAGTAGTAGTAGTAGTAGTAGTAGTAGTAGCAGCAACAACAACAACAACAGCAGCAATAGTTCTAGCAATAGTAGTAGAAGTAGTTGTTGTAGTAGTAGTAGAACTAGCTGTGGCATGTGTAGTCATAATAGTAGTCATAGCACTAGTCGTAGCTATACTAATTGCAGTAATTGTAGTAGTAGCAGTAGTAGTAGTAGTCACAACAACATCAGTTGCAGCAAGAGCAGCAGCAACAACAGTAGTACTAGCAGAAGTAGTAGTAGTAGTAGTAGTAGTAGGATTAGTAATCGTAGTAGTAGTAATAGTAGAATTAATAGTAGTAGTTGTTGTTGTTGTTGTTGTTGTAGCAGTAGCAGAGGTCGATGTAGCAGTAATAGTAGTAGTAGTACTAGTGGTAGAAGCTAGAGTGGAAGCAGTAGTAGTATTAACAAAAGTACTCCCTGGAGTACTAGCAGTGGTAGTAGTAGAAGCAGTAGCGGTAGTCATGGCAGTAAAATTAGTAGCAGTAGTAGCAATAGTAGCAAGACTAGGAGTAGTTGTGGTAGCAATAGTAGTTGTAGAAGTAGTAGTTGTAATAGTACATTAGCAGCAATAGCGACAGTAATAGTACTAGTTGGAGTAGTAGTAGCAGTAGAAGCAGAATTAGTGGTAGCAGTAGTAGTAGCAATTGTAGTAGTAGTAGTAGTGGGAGTGCCAGTATCCGCCATAGCACTGAGGGCAACAGTAGTATTAGAAGAAGTAGTAGTAGTAGTACTAGTAGTAGTAGGAGTAGTGCCCATACTCGCAATAGCAGCAGTAGAAGTATTAGTTGTACTAGTAGTAGAAGTAGTAGAAGTAGTAGTTATAGTATATTAGTAGCAGCAGTGGTAGTAGCAGTATTAGTAGCTGAAGTAGTGGTCATATGACAAGTAGTAATAGCTATCGTAGTAGTAGCAGTAGTAGTAGTTGTAGTTGTAGTAAAAGTATTATTAGCAATAATTGGTGAGGAAGTAGTAGTAGTTGTAGTTGTGGCAATTGTTGTCATAGTTGTAGTCTTAGCAATAGTAGTAGTAGTATGAAAATTTGCAGTTGCAGTAGCTGTAGCAATAGGACTAGTAGTAGTGGTAGTAGCGGTAGTAGCAGTTGTAGTAATTGTAATAGCAGTAGCAATAGTAGCAGGAGTTGTAGTAGCGGTAGTAGTGGTAATAGCAGTGGTAGTGCGGTAGTAGCAGTACTGGTATTAGTAGCAGTAGTAATAGTAGTAGTAGTAGTAGTAGTAGTAGTAGTAGTAGTAGTTATAGTAGTAATAGTTCTAGTAGGTGTAGTAGTAGATGTAGCAAAAGTACTACTACTAGTTGTAGTAGAAGTAGTAGTTGTAGTTGTAATAGTCGTAATTGTAGTAGTAGTAGTAGTAGAAGGAATTGTAGCGGTAGCAGTAGTAGAAGCTATAGCAGGAGTAGTAGCAGTAGTGGTAGTAGTAGTAGTAGTAGAAGTACTAGTAGTAGTAGCTGCATGAGTAGTGGAAGTAGTATTACTAGTAGTAGTATTAGTAATAGTAGAAGTAGTAGTAGTAGTAGTAGTAGTAGTAAGAATAGTAGTAGTAGTAGTAATAATAGTAGTTATTATTGTTGTTGTTATTGTTCATATTGTAGCAGTGATAGTTATTATTGTAATGGCAGCAGTAGTAGTCGTGGTAACAATAGTAGTAGTAGTAGTTGCAGAAGCAATAGTAGCCACTGCAATAGTTGTTGCTGAAGTAGTAGAAGCATTGGAAGTAGTAGTGATAGTTGTAGCAACTGTAGTAGTAGCGGCAATGGTAGTAGTAGTAGGAGTAGTAGCATTAGTTGTAGTTGTAGTACTAGTAGTAATAGAAGTAGTAGTTGCAGTAGCAATAGTTGTAGCAGTAGTAGTAGCGGTAGTAATCATAGTAGGACTAGCAGTAGCAGTAGTAATAGTAGTAATAGTAGCAAAAGTAGCAGTAGTAGTAGTCGCTATCGTAGTAGTGGTAGTAATAGTAGTAGTAGTAGTAGTAGTAGCAGCAGCAATAGTAGCAATAGAACTAGTAGTAGCTGTAGTAGTAGTGGTAGTAGTATTAGTAGAAGCAGTAGTATTTGCTATAGTAGTAGCAGTTGTTGTAGTTATAGTTGCAACTGTGGCAATAGTGTTAGTAGCAGCAGCAGCAGTAGTAGTAGAAGTGCAAGCAGTCGTACCAATCATTATAGTAGTAGCTGTACTAGTCGTAGCAGGAATAGTAGTAGTAGTAGTAGTAGAAGTAGTAGTAAGGGTTGTAGTTGTAGAAGCAGTAGTATCATTGGTGGCAATAGTAGCAGTAGTAGTAGTAGTAGTAGTAGTAGTAGTATTAGTTGCAGCAGTAGTATTCGGATTAGTAGTAGTGGTAGTAGTAGTTGTTGTTGTAGCAGCAGTAGTAGTAGTTGTTGTTGTTGC
Organism: Trichopus zeylanicus subsp. travancoricus; assembly: GCA_005019695.1. Classification (NCBI taxonomy): domain Eukaryota; kingdom Viridiplantae; phylum Streptophyta; class Magnoliopsida; order Dioscoreales; family Dioscoreaceae; genus Trichopus; species Trichopus zeylanicus. The sequence goes on from RXID01015465.1 coordinate 25,915, forward strand.
AACAGTGGCAGCAGCGTCAATAGAAGCTGTACTGGTAGCAGTAGTAGTAGTAGTACCAATCATCACAGTAGTAGTAGTAGTAGTTGTTGTAGTAATAGTAGCAGCAGTAGTAGTAGTTCAAGTAATAATACTAGTAGTAGTAGTTGTTGTAGCAGTTGTAGTATGACAAGTAGTCATAGTAGCGGTAGTAGTAGTAGTAGTAGTAGTAGCCACAGTAGTACCAGTAGTAGAAGAAGTGGTAGTAGATGTAGTAATTATTTTATGAACAATAGCGTTAGTAGAAGTTGTAGTAGCTAGAATAGGAGTAGTAGGAGCAATAGAAGTAGTAGCTACAGTATTTGTTGTTGTAGTAGTAGTAGCTGTGGCGGTAATAATAGTAGTAGTTGCATTAGCAGTAATAGTAGCAGCAGTATTAGTTGTATGATAAGTAGTCGTAGTAGAGGTAGCAATAGTAGTTGTAGTAGTAGTAGTAGTATTTATTATTGTTGTTGTTGTGTGTGTTGTTCTTGCCATTGTAGTTGTATTAGTAGCTATAGTAGTTATTATTGTTGTAGAAGTAGTAGTAGCTATAGTAGTAGTAGTTGCAGAGGTAGTAGATGTAGGGGAAGTAGTAGTAATAGCTATAGCACCAGTAGTAGTAGTAGCAAGAGTACTAGTAGTATAAGGAGTAGTTGTATTAGTAGTAGTAGTATTAGTAGTAACATAAGTAGCAGTTATAATAGCAGCAGTGGTAGTAGTAGTAGCACCAACAACAACAGTAGCAGCAGCAGCAGTTGTAGTAGTAGTAGTAGCAGCAGTAGTAGCAATAGTAGTGACCATAGTAGAAGTGGTAGTAGTAGTAGTAGTAGCAGCAGCAGCAGCACTAGTAGCAATATAAGTAGTAATAGTAGTAGTTGTAGCAATTGTAGTGGTACTAGTGCTACTAGTAGTAGTATTACTAGGAGTAGCATCCATTGTAGCAGTAGTAGTTGTTGTCGTACTAGTAGTGATAGTTGTGGAAGTGGCAGCAGTAGAAGTAGTAAAAGTAGTAGTAATATCACCAGTTATAAGAGCAGTAGCAGCAGCAGCAGTAGTAGTAGTACTTGTAGTGGTAGTAGTAGTAGCAACAATAGTAGTAGAAGTAGTAGTATCAGTAGGAGTAGTAGTAGCAATAGCAGAAACAGTAGCAACAGTAGTAGTAGTAGTAATAGCTATTGTTGGAGTAGTAGGAGTAGTACTAGTAGCAGTAGCAATAGTGTCAGTAGGAGTAGTAGTGGTAGTTGTGGTCGCAATAGTAGCAGTAGTGTTAGCAAAGTGGTAGTAGTAGTATTAGTATTAGTAGTAATCGTTGTAAAAGTTGTAGTGACAATAGCAGAAGGAATATTAGTAGTTGTAGTAGAAGTGTTAGTAGTGGGTAGCAGCAGTAGTAGTTGTAGTTGTAGCAGAAGTAGAAGTACTAGTAGTAATCATTGTAGTAGAAGTAGATATTGAAGCAGTACTAATAGTAGTAGTTGTTGTTGTAGTAGGAGTAGCAGCAGAAGTAGTAGTATTAGTAGTAGTAGTAGTAGCAGTGGTGGTAGAAGTAGCAGCAGCAACTACAACAGCAACGGTAGTAGTAGTATTAATAGTTGAAGCAGTAGTACTAGTAGCACTAGTTGTAGTGGTTGTAGTTATTGTAGTAGTAGTACTTATTGTAGTAGCAGTAGCAGTAGTAGCAACAGCAACAATAGTAGTTGTAGTAGTTGTAGTAATAGTAGTAGTAGTAGTAGTAGTAGTAGTAGTAGTAGCACTAGGAGTTGTAGTATGAGAAGTAGTTGGAGTAGCTGTAGCAGTAGTAGTTGTTGTAGTAGTAGCAATAGTGTTGGAAATAATTATTGTAGTAGTAGTAGTATTAGTAGTAGCAGTAGAAGTAGTAGTAGTAATAGTAGTAGTAGTAGTAGTTATGGTTGTAGGAGAAGTAGTAGTAGTAATAGTAGTAGTAGTAGTAGTAGCAATAGCAGTAGTAGTAGTAGTTGTAGTAGCAGGCATAGCAAAAGTTGTAGTTGTAGTAGTAGTAGTAGTAGCAGTGGCAGTAGTAGTAGTAGTTGCACTAGTAGTAGTAGTAGTAGTAGTTATTGTTGTTGTTGTTATTGTAGCAGTAGTCGTAGTGGCTGTTGTAGTAGTAGTAGTTGTTATTGTAGTAGCAGAAGCAGTAGTAACAGTAGTAGTAGTTGTTGTTGTTATTGTTGTTGTAATATTAGTCGTAGTAGCAGTAGTATTAATAATTGTAGTAACTGTAATAGCACTAGTTGCAACAGCAGAAGTAGTAGAAGTAGTTATTGCAGTAGGAAGAGTAGCTGTAGCAGTAGTAGTTGTAATTGTAAAAGTACTAGTTGTAGTTGCATTTATAGCGGTAGTAGCAATATTCATTGTAGTAGTAGTAGTCGTTGTAGTTGCAGTAGCTATAGTAGCACTAGTAGCAACAGCGGTTATAGTAGTAGTAGTAGCAGAAGTTACAGTGGTAGCAGAAGTAGTAGTAGCAGTAGTAGTAGTAGTAGTAGTACTAGCAGTGGTAGCAGTAGTTGTAGCAGTAGCAGTAATAGTAGTAGTAGAAGTTACAATGGTAGTATTAGTAGTAGCCACAGTAATAGTTGTTATTGTAGAAAGGGTAGTAGTAGTAGTAGTAATAGTTGTGCCAATATTAGTTGCAACAGTAGTAGTAGCTATAGTAGCAGTAGTTGTTGTAGTTGCAGTTGCAACAGTGGCAGCAGCATAAATAGTAGTAGTAGTAGTAGTAGTAGTAGTAGTAGTAGTAGTAGTAGTAGTAGTAGTAGTTGCAGTAGTACCAGTCGTAAGAGCATCAGCAGTAGTAGTTATACTAGTAGCAGTAGTAGTAGAAGTGAGAGTAGTATGAGTAGTAGTAGTAGTATTAGTTGAAGTAATAGTAGTAGTAGTAGTAGATGTAGTAGTAGTAGTAGTAGTATGATAAGTAGTCGTAGTACTAGTAGCAGTAGCATTAGTAGCAGTAGCAGAAGTAGTAGTAATAGAATTAGTAATAGTTATATCAGTAGTAGCAGAAGTAGAAGTAGTAGTAGCTGGAGTAGTAGAAGGAGTAGCCGCAATATTTCTAGCTGCAATAGTAGTAACTATAGCCATAATAATAGTAGAAGTAGTTATATTAGCTATAGTAGTAGTAGTAGTAGTAGTATGATAAGTAGTCGTAGAAGAGGTAGTAGTAGCAGTAGAACTAGTAGTAGTAGTAGTAGAAGTAGTAGCAGCAGTAGTAGCAGTATCAACTGTAGCAGTGCTAGAAGTAGTAGTCGTAGTAGTAGTAGTAGTAGTAGTAGTAGTATCACTACTAGGAAAAGCAGTAGTAGCCCTAGTAGTAGTAGGGGAAATAGTAATTATTGTTATTGCTGGAGGAGTTCTGATAGTAGTAGTAGTAGTAGCAACAGAAGTAGTGGTAGTAGTAATAGTAGTACTAGTAGTGGCATTAGCTATAGTAGTAGTAGCTATAGTAGTAATAGTAGGAATAGTAATTATAGAAATAGTAATAGTAATAGTAATAATAGCCATAGTAGTAGTAGTATTATAGTAGTAGTAGTAATTGTACTACTAGTACTAGTAGTAGCAGTTGTAGTAATAGTAATAGTAGTGGTACTAGTAGCAGTTGTAGCAGTACAAGTAGTAGTAATAGTAGTAGTAATTAGAGTAGCGGTAGCAGTACTAGCTGCAGCAGCAGAAGTAGAAGTAGTAGTTGTTGTAGTAGGAAGAGTTGTAGTAGTAGCAGTTGTAGCAGTAATAGCAGTCGTTGTAGTTTTAGTAGTTTTAGTGCAAGCAGCAATAGTGGCAATAGTAGGAGTAGTAGAAGTAGTAGCAACAGTAGTAGTAGTAGTAGTAGTTGCAGTAGTAGTCGAAGTTAGAGTGGTCGTAGAAATTGTTTGAGAAGTAGTGGTAGTAGCAATTGTTGTTGTAGCAGTAGTAGTAGTAGTTGTATTACTATTAGTAGTAGCAATAGAAGATGTAATGGTAGTAGTAGCAATAGTAGCAACAGTTGTGGCAGTAGTAGCAGTCGCGGCAGTAGTAGTAGTAGTACTACTACTACTAGCAGTAGTTGTTGTAGAAGTAGTAGTAGTAGTTAGTAGTAGTAGCAGTAGTAGTAGTGGTGGTAGCAGTAGTAGTAGCAGTGGTAGCAGTAGTCGTAGTAGTAGTTGTAGAGGTAGTAGTTACAATTGTAGTAGTAGTAGAAGTTGCAGCAGTAGCACTAATAGCAATCATAGCAGCAGTGGTAGTAACAGTAGTAGCATTTAGAGTAGTAATAGTAGCAGTAGCAGCAGTTGCAGTAGTAGTAGTAACAGTGGTAGGAGTGGCAGTAGTAGTAGTAACAGTAGGGGTAGTATTATTAGTAGTAGTAGTAGTAGCTGTAGTAGTAGTAGTAGTAGTAGTAGTAGTAGTAGTAGTAGTAGTAGCAAGAGTAGTAGTAGCAGTAGTTATAGTAGTAGTAGTAGTAGCAATTGTAGTAGCAGTAGTTGTTGTAGTTGTAATAGAAGTAGTAGTAGTAATAGTAGTAGCAGCAGCATCAGCAGCAATAGCAGTAGCAGTACTAGTAGTACTAGAAGACTTTGAAGAAGTGGTATTAGTGGTAGTAGTAGTTGTTGTTGTAACGGTAGTAGTAGTCGTCATAGTAGTTGCACTAGTAATAGTAGTAGGAGTAGTTGTAGTAGTAGTAGCAGTAGCAGTAGTAGTAGTAGTAGTAATAGCACTTAGCAGCAATAGTAGGAGTAACAGTACTAGTTGGAATAGTAGTAGGAGTAGTAGTGGTAGTAGTTGTAGGAGCGATAGTAGTAGTTGTAGTAGCAGTAGTAGTGTTGGGAGCGCCAGTAGTAGCAGTAGCAATAGGAGTAGCTATTGTAGCAGAAGTACTAGTAGGAGTAGTAGTAGCAGTAGTAGCAGTAGTACCGATACTGGCAGTAGCAGCAGAGCATCAGTAGTAGTCCAAATAGTAGTAGTAGTAGTAACAGTAGCAGTAGTTGTATATTACCTATAGAAGTAGTAGTAGTAGTTGTTGTAGTAGTAGTAGCTAAAGTAGTGGTAATAAGAGAAGTGGTTGTATTAGCTATAGTAGTTGTAGGAGTAACAACAGTTGTAGTGGTTGTAGAAGTATTAGTAACAACAGCTGTTGTAGGAGAAGTAGTAGTAGTAGAAGTAGCAAAACTAGTCGGAGTTGTAGTCTTGGCAGTTGTAGCAGTAGTACAAAAATAGCAGTTATTGTAGTAGTAGCTATAGGACTATTAGTGGTGGTAGTAGCAGTAGCGGTAATAGCGGTAGTGGCACTTGCAGTAATAGTAGTAGTCGTAGAAGAAGTAGCAGTAGTTGCAGTATCAGTGGTAGTGGTAATAGAAATAGTTGTGCAGAGGTAGTAGTAGTAGTGGCAGTAATCAAAGTAGAAGTAGTAGTAGTAGTTGTTGTAGTAATAGTAGTTGTAGTAGTTGTTGTAGTAGAAGTATTAGTAGCAGTTGTAGTTGTAGTAATAGTAGTAGCAGTAGGTATTATAGTAGAAGTAGTAGTAGTAGTAGTGGTTGCTGTAGTAGTAGTACAACTAGTAGTAGTAGCTGTTGGAGCAGTAGAAGAAGTAGTACTAGTACTACTAGTAGTAGTAGATGTTGTTCTTGTAGTAGTAGTAGTCATAGTAGTAGTTGTTGTTATTGTTGTTGTTGCTATTGTAGTAGTAGTAGTAGTAGTAGCAGTAGTGGTAGTCGGGGTTGCTGTAGTTGTTATTGTTGTTGTAGAAGTAGTAGTAGCCGTAGCAGTAGTAGTTACAGAGGTAATTAATGTTTTGAAAGTAGTAGTAATAGCTATATCACCAACAGTAGTAGTAGCAATGGTACTAGTAGTATAAGGAGTAGTAGTATTAGTAGTAGTGGTAGTATTAGGAGTAGTTGTAGCTGTAGTAGCCATAGTAGTGGCCATAGTAGCAGTGGTAGTAGTAGTAGTTGTAGTAGTAGTAGTAGTAGCAGTAGTAGTACTAGTAGCAATATAGGTAGTAGTAGTAGTAGTAGTAGTAGTAGTAGTAGTAGTAGTAGTAGTAGTCGCAGTAGTAGTAGTAGTAGTAATATTACTAGCGGTACTAGTACTACTAGTAGTAGTAGAAGCAGTAGTAGTTGTTGTAGTAGTACTAGTCATAGTAGGAGTAGTAGTATAAAAAGTAGTTGGAGTAGCAGTAGCAGCATTAGTTGTTATAGTTACAACAATAGTACTAGAAGCAATTATTACAATAGTAGTAGTAGTAGTTGCTGCAGTAGTAGTAATAGTAGTAGTTGTAGTAGTAGAAGTAGCAGCAACAGTAGTAGTCGTATTAGTTGGCGTAGCAGAAGTAGTTGTTGTTATTGTAGTAGTAGTAGTAGTGGAAGTAGTAGTAGTAGTTGCACTGGTGGTAGTTGTTGTAGCAGTAATTGTTGGTGTTGTTGTAGTAGTAGAAGTAATAGTTCCTATAGTAGTAGTAGTTGTTGTTGCTGTACTAGCAGGAGCAGTAGTAACAATAGTAGTAGTAGATGTTGTTGTTTTTGTTGTTGTAATATTAGTAGCGGTAGCAGTAGCAGTAATAATTATAGCAGCAGTAGAAGTAGTAGAGTAGTTGTTGCAGTCGGAAGAGTAGCAGTAGCAGTAGCAATAGTAATAGGAAAAGTACTAGTTGTTGTAGCAGTAGTAGCAGCTCCAGTTGTAGTAGTAGTAGTAGAAGTTACAGTGGTGGTAGTAGTAGTACTAATTGTTATTGTTGTTGTAGTAGTAGCTGTACTAGTAGTAGTACTAGTAGTAGCAGTAGTAATCATAGCAGTAGTAGTTAAAGTAGTTGTAGTAGTTACAGTGGTAGTACTAGTAGTAGTAGCCACAGTAGCAGTTGTAGTTGTTGTAGCAAGGGTAGTAGTAGCAGTAGCAAAAGTAGTTCCAGTATTAGTTGCAACAATAGTAGTATTCATAGTAGTAGTAGTTGTTGTAGTTGCAGTTGCAATAGTGGCAGCAAAATAAGTAGTAGCAGCAGTAGTTGTTGCAATAGTACTAGTCGTAGCAGCAATAGTAGCAGCAGCAGTCGTACTAGTAGTAGCAGTAGTAGTAGTAGCAAGAGTAGTATTAGTAGAAGGAGGAATAGTAGTAGTAGATGTAGTTGTAGTAGTAGTATTATGATAAGTAGTCATAATACCGTAGTAGTAGCAGCAGTAGTAGCCATAGTAGTAGTAGTAGTGGAAGTAGTTGTTATTGTATCAGCAATATCAGTAGTAGAAGTAGTAGTACCTGGAGTAGGAGTAGCTACAGCATTTCTAGCACCAGTAGTAGTAGTAGTAATAGTAGTATGATAAGTAGCCGTAGTAGAGGTAGTAGTAGCAGTATAAGTAGTAGAAGTAGTAGAAGTAGTAGCAGTAGTAGTTATTGTATTAGCAGAAGTAGCGCTAGAAGTAGGAGTTGTAGTAGTAGTAGGAGTTGGAGTTGCAGCAGTACTAGGAAAAGTAGTAGTAGCACTAGGAGTAGTTGGAGAAGTAGTAGTGGTTGTTATTGCTGGAGTTGTACTAGTAGTAGTAGTAGTAGCAGTAGTACTACTAGTAGTACTAGTAGAAGTAGTGGTAGCAGTAATAGTAGTAATCGTAGTAGTGGTAGAAGTAGTAGTAGTATCTGTAGTAGTAATAGTAGGAATAGTAATTTTAGTAGTAGAAATAGTAGTAGTAATAGTAGCAATAGTAGTAGTAGTGGTAATTGTAGTACTAGTACTAGTAGTAGCGGTTGTAGTAATAGCAGCAGTAGTAGCACCAGTAGCTGCAGTAGTATGTGTAGTGGTAGTATTAATAGTAGTAGCAGTAGTAGCAGCAGTAGTAGTAGTATTAATAGTAGTAGCGGTAGCAGTAGCAGTAGTAGTAGTAGTAGTAGTAGAAATTGTAGTAGCAGTAGCAGTACTAGCAGCAGCAGCAGTAGTAGAGGTAGTTGTTGTAGTAGGAAGAGTTGAAGTAGTATTAGTTTTAGCAGTAATAGCGGTCATTGCAGTTTCAGTAGATTTAGTACTACCAGCTGCAGTAGCTGAAGTAGAAGTAGTAGTAGCAACAATGGTAGTAGTAGTAGTACTAGTAGTAGTAATATTAGTAGCAGTTGCAGTAGTAGTAGAAGTTATTTTGGTCATAAAAATAGTTTAAGAAGTAGTGATAGTAGCAATAACTGTAGTAGCAGTAGTAGCAGCAGCTATAGTAGTATTAGTAGTAGTAATCGAAGTAGTAGTGGTAGTAGTAGCAAGAGTAGCAGCCGTTGCAGTTGTAGTGGTAGTAGTAGTGCTAATAGCAGTAGCTCTTGTAGAAGTAGTAGCAGTCGTTAGTAGTAGCAGTAGTAGTAGTGGTAGCAGCAGTAGCAGTAGTAGTAGTAGTCATAATAGTAGTCGTTAGTAGTAGTAGTAATCGTAGAAGTAGTAGTTGCAGTTGTAGTAGTAGTAGAAGTTGCAGCGTCGTACTAGTAGCAACCGTAGCAGAAGTGGTAGTAACGGTAGTAGCATTTAGAGTAGTAGTAGTAGTAGTAGCAGTAGCAGTAGTAGCAGTAGTAGTAGTAGTAAAAGTGGCAGTAGTAGTAGTAGCAGTATTGGTAGTATTAGTGGTAGTTGTAGTAGTAGTAGCCGCAATAGTAGTAGTAGTAGTAGCAAGAGTAGTAGTAGCAGAAGTTATAGTAGTAGTAGTAGTAGTAGTTGTAGTTGTAGTCTAAGTTGTAGTAGTAATAGTAGTAGCAGCAGCATCAACAACAACAGCTGTAACGGTACTAGTAGTACTAGAAGACGTTGAAGAATTAGTAGTAGTAATAGTTATTGTTGTTGTAATAGTAGTAGTAGTAATCATACTACCAGCAATAGTAATAGTAGTAGCAGTAGGAGTAGGAGTAATTGTCATAGTTGTAGTAGTTGTAGTAGTATTAGTAGTAGTAGTAATAGTAGCAGTAATAGTACTAGTTGGAGTAGTAGTAGCAGTAGTAGCGTTAGTAGTTGTAGGAGCGATAGTAGCAGTTGTAGTAGCAATAGTTGTGTTGGGAGCGCCATTAGCAGCAGTAGCAGTAGGAGTAGGAGTTGTAGAAAAATTAGTAGTTGGAGTAGTAGTAGCAGTACCGATACTCATAGTAGCTGCAATAGTAGTAGTAGTAGCAGTAACTGCAGTAGTAGTATATTACCTGCAAAAGTAGTACTAGTAGTTGTTGTAGTAGTAGTAGCTGAAGTAGTGGTAATATGAAAAATGGTAGTAATAGCTATAGTAGTTGTAGCTGTAGTAGCAGTTGTAGTTGTAGTAGAAGTATTAGTAGCAACAGTTGTTGTAGCAGAAGTAGTAGTAGTAGAAGTAGCAAAAGTAGTCATAGTTGTAGTCTTAGCACTAGTGGTAGTTGTGGTAGTACACAAAATAATAGTTATAGCAGTAGTAGCTGTAGGACTAGTAGCAGTGGTAGTAGTAGTAGCGGTAGTAGCGGTAGTGGTAATTGTAGTAATAGTAGTACTCATAGAAGTCGTAGCAGTAGTTGCAGTAGTAGTAGTAGTGGTAATATAAATAGTTGCGCAGAAGTAGTAGTTGTAGTGGAATTAGTCACAGTAGTAGTAGTAGTAGTTGTTGTTGAAGTAATAGTAGTTGTGGTAGTTGTTGCAGTAGAAGTATTAGTAGCAGTTGCAGTAGTAGTAATAGTAGTAGTAGTAGGTATTGTAGTAGAAGTGGTAGTTGTAGCAGCGGTAGAAGTAGTAGCAGTAGTTGTAGTCATAGTAGTAGTGGTAGTAGAACTTGTAGTAGTAGCTGTTGGAGCAGTAGAAGCAGTTTTAGTAGTACTACTAGTAGTAGTAGATATTGATGTAGTGGTAGTAGTAGTAGTTGTTGTTGTTGTTGTTATTATTTTTGTTGTTGTTGCTATTGTAGCAGTAGTTGTAGAGTAGTAGCTGTAGTAGTTATTGTTGTTGTAGAAGTAGTAGTTGCAGAGGTAGTAGATGTAGAAGAAGAAGTAATAATAGGTATAGCACCAACAGTAGTAGTCGCAATGGTACTAGAAGTATAAGGAGTAGTAGTATTAGTAGTAGTAGTAGTATAAGTAGTAACATAAGTAGTAGTTATACTAGTAGTAGTAGTAGTAACAGTAGCAGTAGTATTAGTAGTAGTAGTAGTAGCAGTAGTAGCAGTACAAGAACTACTAGTAGTTGTATTACTAGGAGTAGCATCCATTGTAGCAGTAGTTGTTGTCGTCGTACTAATTGTGGTAGTTGTAGAAGCGACAGCAGTAGTAGTAAAAGTAGTAGTAATAGTAGCGGTTGTAGGAGCAGCAGCAGCATTAGTAGTAGTAGTACTCGTAGTAGTAGTAGAAGCAGTAGCAATAGTAGTAGAAGTAGTAGTAGCGGTAAGAGTAGTAGTAGCAATAGTAGCAACAGTAGCAATAGTAGTAGTAGTAGCAGCAGCTGTTGCAAGAGTAGTAGGAGTAGTACTAGTAGCAGTAGCTGTAGTGTCAGTGGTAGTACTAGCAGCAATAGTAGTTGTAATCGTAGGAGAAGTAGAAGTACTAGTAGTAGTAGTTGTAGTAGAAGTAGATATTGAAGTAGTACTATTAGGAGCAATAATACTAATAGTAGTTCTTGTTGTTGTAATTATAGCAGCAGTAGTAGTAGTGGTAGCAGTACTTGCAGTAGTGGTAGTGGTTGTAGTAGTAGTACTTGTTGTAGTAGCAGTAGTAGTTGTAGTAGCTGTAGTAGTAGAAGTAGTAGTAGTAGCAGTTGTAGTAGCAGTAGGAGTAGTAGTATGAGAAGTAGTTGGAGTAGCTGTAGCAATGATAGTTGTTGTAGTAGTAGCAATAGTACCAAAAGCAAGTATTGTTGTTGTTGTAGTAGTAGTAGTAGTAGCAGCAGTAGCAGCAGCAGTAGTAGCAGTAGTAGTAGTAGTTATGGTTGTAGGAGAAGTAGTAGTAGTAATAGTAGTAGTAGTAGTAGTGGCAACAGTAGTAACAGTAGTCGCAGTAGCAGTCGTAGTTAGTAGTAGTGGTAGTCGTAGAAGTAGTAGTTTCAGATGTAGTAGCAGTAGAAGTTCCAGCAGTAGTACTAGTAGCAGTCGTAGCAGCAGTGGCAGTAACAGTAGTAGAATTTAGAGTAGTAATATTAGCAACAGCAATAGTAGTAGTAGTAGAAGTGGCAATAGTAGTAGTAGCAGTAGCGGTAGAATTAGTAGTAGTAGTAATAGTAGCCGTAGTAGTAGTAGCAGCAGCAGTAGTTATAGTAGTCATAGTAGCAGCAGTTGTAGTAGCAGTAGTAGTTGTTGTAGTAGAAGTAGTAGTAGTAATAGTAGTAGCAGCAGTAGCAGAACTAGTAGTACCAGCAGACGTTGAAGAAGTAGTAGTAGTAGTCATTGTTCTTGTTGCAATAGTAGTAGCAGTAATCATACTAGCAGTAGTAGTAATAGTAGTAGTAGTAATAGTACTTAGCAGCAATAGTAGCAGTAATTGTACTAGTTCGAGTAGTGGTAGCAGTAGTAGCGGTAGTAGTTGTAGCAACAATAGTAGTAGTTGTAGTAGCTATAGTAGTGCTTGGAGCGCTAGTAGCAGCAGTAGCAGTAGGAGTAGCAGTTGTAGCAGAAGTAGTAGTAGGAGTAGTAGTAGCAGTTGTAGTAGTAGTACCGATAATGGCAGCAGCAGCAGCAACAACAATAGTTGTAGTACTGGTAGTAGTAGCAGTAGTAGCAGCAGTAGTAGTATATTACTTGTAGAAGTAGTAGTAGTAGTAGCTGACGTAGTGGTAATATGAGAAGTTGTAGTAATAGCTATAGTAGTTGTGGGAGTAGAAACAGTTGTAGTAGTTGTAGAAGTATTAGTAGCAATAGTTGTTGTTGCAGAAGTAGTAGTCGTAGTCGTAGCAAAAGTAGTAGTAATTCTAGTCTTTGCTACAGTAGTAGTACAAAAACTAGCAGTTGTAGTAGTAGTAGCTATAGAACTAGTAGTGGTGGTAGTAGTAGTAGCGGTAGTTGCAGTAGTAGCAATTGTAGTAATAGTAATAGTCGTAAAAGTAGTAGCAGTAGTAGTGGTCATAGAAATAGTTGCACAGAAGTAGTCATAGTAGCAGCAGCAGTAGTTGTAGTAATAGTAGTTGTATTAGTTGTTGTAGTAGAAGTACTAATAGTAGTAGTAGTAGGTATTATAGTAGAAGTGGTAGTAATAGCAGCGGTAGAAGTAGTAGCTGGAGTTGTAATAGTAGTGGTCGTTGTAGTAGTAGTAGAAATAATAGTAGCAACTGTTGGAATAGTAGAAGTAGTAGTACTAGTACTACTATTAGTAGTAGAAGTTGTTGTAGCAGTAGTAGTAGTTATTGTTGTTGCTATTGTAGCAGTAGTTGTAGTAGTAGTAGTAGAAGTAGTAGTAGTCGGGGTAGTAGTAGTAGTAGTTATTATTGTTGTAGAAGTAGTAGTAGCCATAGCAGTAGTAGTTGCAGAGGTAGTAGATGTCGGGGAAGTAGTAGTAATAGCTATAGCACCAGTAGTAGTAGTAGCAATAGTGCTAGTAGTATAAGGAGTAGTAGCATTAGTAGTAACAGGAGTAGTAGTTATAGTAGTAGTAAAAGTAGTAGTAATAGTAGAAGTAGTAGATGTAGTAGCAGCAGTAGTGGCCATAGTAACAGTGGTAGCAACAAAAGCAGCAGCAGCTGTAGTAGTAGTAGTAGTAGCAGCAGCACTAGTAGGAAAATAAGTAGTAATAGCAGTAGTAGCAGCAGTAGCGGTACTAGTGCTACTAGTAGCAAGATTACTAGTAGTAGCATCTGTTGTCGCAGTAGTAGTTGTTCTACTGGAAATGGTAGTTGTAGAAGTGGCAGTAGTAGAATTAGTAAAAGTAGTAGTAATAGTAGCAGTTGTAGGAGTAGCAGCAGCATTAGTAGTAGTAGTAGTAGTACTCGTAGTGGTAGTAGTAGCAGAAGCATTAGTAATAGAAGTAGTAGTAGCAGTAGGAGTAGTAGTAGCAATAGTAGCAACAGTAGCAACAGTAGTTGTAGTAGCAGCAGCTATTGTAGGAGTAGTAGGAGTAGCACTAGTAGCAGTAGCAGTAGTGTCAGTAGTAGTAGTGGTAGTAGTAGTCATAGTAGTAGCAATAGTGTTAGCAAAGTAGTAGTAATAGTATATGCATTAGTAGTAGTCATAGTAAAAGATGTAGCAGTAGTAGCATATGGAATATCAGTTGTTGTAGCAGAAGCAGTAGTAGTAGTAAAAGTTATCACAATAGTAGCAGCTGTAGCAGTCATAGTAGTGGTAGCTTCAGTAGTAGCAGCAGCAGTAGTTGTAGTTGTAGGAGAAGTAGTAGTACTTATAGTAGTAGTTGTAGGAGAAGTAGATATTGAAGTAGTGCTATTAGTAGTGGTAGTACTAATAGTAGTTGTTGTTGTTGTAGTAGGAGTAGTAGTAGCAGTAGCAGTAGTGGTAGAAGTAGAAGTAGTGGCTACAATAGCAGCAACAGTAGTAGTATTAGTAGTTGAAGTAGCAGTAGTAGTAGCAGTAGGAGTAGTAGTAGTAGTCATTATAGTAGTAGTAATAGTTGTAGTAGCAGTAGGAGTAGTAGTATGAGAAGCAGTGGGAGTAGCAGTAGCAGTAGTAGTTGTTGTAATAGTAGCAATAGTACCATAAGCAATTATTGTAGTAGTAGTAGTAGCAGCAGCAACAGCAGTAGCAATAGTAGTTATGGTTGTAGGAGAAGTAGTAGTAGTAATAGTAATAGTAGTAGTAGTAGCAGTAGTAGCAGTAGTAGTAGTGGTGGTAGTAGCCGTAGCAGAAGTTGTAGTAGTAGTAGTTGTTGTAGTAGTCGTAGTAGCAGTAGATGTAGTACTAGTAGTTGCGCTGGTAGTAGTAGTAGTAGTTGTTGTTGTTGTTGTAGTAGTAGTAGCAGTAGTAGTAGTGGCTATAGTAGTAGTAGTTGTAGTAGTAGTAGTAGTTGTAATAGCAGGAGCAGTAGTAACAGTAGTAGTTGTTGTAATATTAGTAGCAGTTGTAGTAGCAGCAGCAGTCAGTAGTTGTCGCAGTTGTAGCCGTTGTAGCAGCAGTAGTAGCAGAAGTAGTAGTCATTGCAGTTGTAGTAGTAATAGTAATAGTAGTTGTCAGAATAGTTGTAGTTGTAATAATAGTAAGAGTTATAGCAGTAGCAATAGCAGCATTAATAGTAACAAAAGTAGTGGCAGTAGTAGCTTAGTAGCAGTAGCAGTACTGGGAGTAGCCGCTATAGCAGTACCCGTAATGGCAGTAGTAGTAGTAATAGTAGTAGTGAGAGTAGTGGTAGCAGTAGCTGTTGAAGTAGCAGTAGTAGTAGGATGCACTATAGTAGTAGTAGCAGTAGTAATAGCAATAGTTGTAGGTATTGTAGTAATAGCATTAGTAGTAGTATTAGGAGTGGTAGTAGTAGCAGCAGTAGTCAGAGTAGTAGTACTAGTAGTAGTTGTAGTTGTTGTTGTTGTTGTCGTAGTAGTAGTAATAGTAGTAGCATTAGAGCTGCAGTGGATGTAGTAGTAGCTGAAGTAGTACTAGTTGCAGTAGAGCAGTAGTTGTGGTAGTGGTAGTCAGGATAGTAGCATTAGTAGTAGCAGCAGAAGAAGATGTAGTAGTAGCAGTAGTAGCAGCTGTAGCAGTTATACTAGCTATAATAGTAGTAGTAGAGGATGTAGTAGTAGTAGTAGCAGCAGTCGTAGTAGTTGTACTAGCTATAGTAGTACTAGTAGTAGTGATAGTTAGCATTATTGTTGCTGTAGTAGTAGAAGTTGTTGTTGTAGTTGGGGTAGCAGTAGTACTAGTGGTTGTCATAGTTGTAGTAGTAGAAGTAGTTGTACTAGTAGTAGCTGAAGAAGAAGTAGCAGTAGTCGTAGTAGTAGTCATTTTGTAATAGTTGTGTTGGTAGAAGCAATACTAGCAATCACAATAGTAGTAGTAAAAGTAGTAGTAGTAGCAATAGTTGCAGGAGTAGCAGCAGTAGCAACAATATTGGTAGTTGTAGTAGTAGTGTTGGTTGTAATTGCAATAATCGCAGTGGTAGCAGTAGTTGCGATAGTAGTAGTAGTAGTAGTAGTAACAGTATTAATATTATTAGTTGTAGTAGTAGTTGCAATAGTCATTGTAGTAGAAGCAGTAGTAGTAGCGTCAGAAGTATAGTAGTAGTAGTAATAGTAGTAGGAGAAAAGTAGTAGTAGTAGGAGAAACGGAGTAGTAGCAGTAGCCATAGTTGTAGTAGCAGTAGCATTATTAGCAGTAGTGGTGGTGCTTGCAGTAGTAGTAGTAGTGGTAGTAACAGTAGTAGTAGTAATAATAGTAATAGTTGTAGTAGTAGTGGTAGTAATTGTAGCAGTTGCAGTAGTAGCAGTAGAAGCAGTAATAGTAGTAGTAGTATTCATGGTGATACTAGTTGTAGTAGTAGCAATAACACTAGTAGAAGCAGTTGTAGTGGTTGTTGTAGCAGTAGTAGTATTAATAGAAGTGGTAGTAGAAGCAATAGTAGAAGTAGTAGTAGTTATGGTGGTAATAATAGTTGTAGTAGCAATAGTAGCAGTAGTTGAAGTAGTAACAGTATAAGTTGCTGCTGTAGTAGTAATAGTTGTATTTTAAGGAGTAAAAGTAGTAGTAGTAGCTGTAGTTGTAGTTATAGTAGTAGTAGCAGTTGTAGGAGTAGTAGTAACTATAGTAGGAGTAGTGGTAGTTGTAGTAATTGTAGTAGTAGTAGTATTACTAGTCTTAGTTGTGGTAGTAGTAGTAGGAGGAGAAATAGTAGTAGTAGCAGTTGTACCATTCGTAGTAGTCGTAGTCATAGTAGTAGTAGTCGTACTAGTAGTAGTAGTAGGAGTAGTAGAAGTATTAGTAGTAATAGTAGTAGTTATAACAGTAGTAGCAGTAGCAATAGTATTAGTAGTAGTAGTAGTAGTCGCAGTAGTTGTGGTAGCAATAGTAGTAGTAGCAGTGACAATAGTAATGGTAGTAGCAGCCATAGCATTTGTAATAGTAGGTGCCATAGTAGCAAGAGTAGCAATTGAAATAGTAGTAGGTATGGTATTAGTCACATTAGTCATAGTAGTAGCTTGAGTCGTAGTAGTAGTAGTTCTAGTAGGAGTAGTAGTATTAATAGTTATTGTACAAGTAATAGCAGGTGTTGTAGTAGTAGCAGCAGTGACCATAATAGTAGTAGCAGTAGAGCAACAGTAGAAGTAGTACTAGAAGCAGTAGAGCAGTGGTAGCAGTAGTGGTAGTCACAGTAGGAGCAGTTGTAGTAGTAGTAGTGGAAGATGTAGTAGCAGCAGTAGTAGTAGATATAGTAGCAGTTGGAGTAGTAGCAGTACTAAGAGAAGTAATAGTAGTAGTATTAGTACAAAGAGGAGTAGTAGTAGTAATAGTAGTGGTAAAGGGGTATTTTTTGTTCTTGCTCCTGTTGTAGTTGAAGTAGTTGTTGTAATTGTTGTTGTAGTAGTAGTAGTAGTAGTAGTAGTAGTATTAGCTGTAGTTGCAGTAATAGTAATAGTAGTAGAAGCAGAAGCAATAGTAGCAGTAGTTTTAGTAGTAGGTGTCGTAGCAGTGGTAATAAGAGTAGTTGCAGTAGTAGTAGTTGTAGCAGTAGTAGTAGCAGTATTAGTAATAGAAGTAGTAGTACTAGTGGTACTAGTCGTAGTAGTAGTAGTAGCTATAGTAGTAGTCATGGTAGCAGTAGTAGTTGTTGTTGTTATAGAAGCAGTAGTAGCCATAGCAGTAGTAGCTGTAGAAGTAGCAGAAGTAGGGGAAGTAGTAGTAATAGCTATAGTAGCAGTAGTAGTAGTAGCAATAGTAGTAGTAGCAATGGTAGTAGTTGTAGAAGGAGTAGTAGTATTAGTAATAATAGAAATAGTAGTTGTAGTGGCAGTAGTAGTAATATTAGTAGCGATAGTAATTATAGTAGTAGTAGTAGCAGCAGCAGTAGTAATAACAGTAGTAGTAGCAGTAGTAGTAGCGGTAGTGGCTGCAGAAGCAGATGCGGTAGTAGTAGTAGGAGCAATAGTAGCAGTAGTAGCAGTAGAAGTAGTAATAGTAGTTGCAGTAGCAGTACTTGTGGTACTAGTGGCAGTAGTAATAGTAACAGCAGTTGCTGTAGCGAAAGTAGTAGTTGTTGTACTTGTAGTGATAGTAGTGGTAGTAGCAATTTGAGCAGTAGTAGCAGGAGCAGTAGTGGTAGAAGTAGTAGTAGCAGTCGTAAAAGCAACATTAGTAGTGGTAGTTTTAGTAGTTGAAGCAGTAGCAGTAGTAGTAGTAGCAATAGGAATAGTAGTTGTAGTAGTAGTAGGAGAAATAGAATAGTAGCAGTGGCAATAGTCGTAGTACCAGTAGCAGTATTAGTCGTAGTGGTGGTTCTAACTGTAGCAGTAGTAGTAATACTGTTAGTAGCAGTAGTAGTAGTAGCTGTAATAGAAGTAGTAGTAATAATAGTAGCTGTTGTAATAGTAGTTGTAGTAATTATGGCAGTAGTAGCAGTAGTAGTAGTTGTTGTTGTTGTAATAATAGTCGCAGTAGTAGCAGTGAAACAATAATAGTAGTAGTAATATTTGTTGCGATAATAGCAATAGTAGAAGCAATAGTAGTAGTAGTACTAGTTGTAGTAGTAGTAATAGCACTAGTAGTAGCAGTTGTAGTAGTTGTAGTAGCAGTAGTAGTACTAGTAGAAAAAGTACAAGAAGCAATTGCAGCAGTAGTAGTAGTTATGGTGGTAATACTAGTAGTAGTAGCCGTAATAGCAGTAGTAGCAGTAGTGACAGTATAAGTAGCTGTAGTAGTTGTTGTTGTAGTTCTAGTAGGAAAAGTAGTAGTAGTAGTTGTGGTTGTATTTATAGTAGTAGTAGTATTTCTAGGAGAAGTAGTAGATATAGTAGGAGTAGTGGCAGTTGTAGTAGTAGTAGTAGTAGTAGTTGCAGTAGTAGTAGTAGCAATGGTAGCAATAGTAGTAGTCGCTATAGTAGTAATAGTAGTAGTAGTAGTAGTATTACCAGTAGTATTTGTTGTAGTAGCAGTAGGAGGAGAAATAGCAGTAGTAGCAATAGTATTGGAAGTAGTAGTAGCAGTTGTAGCAGTTGTGGTAGCCGCAGTCATAGTAGTAGTAGTCGTAGCAGTAGTTGTTGTTGTAGAAGTAGTAGTAGTAGTAGTAGGAGTAGTAGTAAGAGTAATAGTAGTAGTTATGATAGTAGTAGTAGCAGTATCAATAGTATCAGTAGAAGTAGTAGTAGCTGTTGCAGTAGTTGTAGCAATAGTAGTAGTAGCAGTAGCAGTAGTAGTAGTTGTAGTAGTAGTAGCATTTGTTATAGTAGTAGCAATAGTAGCAGCAGTTGCAGTCACAATGGTAGTAGCTATGGTATTAGTCGCATTAGTAGTAGTAGTAGCAGCATTAGTGGTAGTAGTAGTAGCTGTAGTAGGAGTAGTAGTAGTATTAGTAGTATTTGTACTAGTTGTATTAGTTGTAGTTGTAGTATTAGTAGTAGTACTAGTAGCAGTAGAGCAGTGGTCACAGAAGTGGTAGTCACAGTATGGGCAGTTGTAGTAGTAGTAGAAGATGTAGAAGTAGCGGTAGTAGTAGATATAGTAGCAGTTGCAGTAGTAATAGTAAGAGAACTAACAGTAGTAGTAGTAGTAGTATTAGTAATAGTTGTAGTGTAATGGTAGTTTTTGTTATTGCTCCTATAATTGTTGAAGTAGTTGTTGTAGTTGTTATACTAGTAGTAGTTGTTGTTGTAGTAGTTGTAGTAGTAGAAGTAGTTGTACTAGTAGTAGCAGTAGCAGCATCTGTAGTTGAAGGAATAGTAGATGTAGTAGTAGTAGTGGTTATAGTAGTAGCTGTAGTTGCAGGAGGAGCAGTAGTTGTAGAATAAGTTGTAGTAGTAGGTGTCGTAATAGTGGTAATAGCAGTAGTCGTAGTAGCAGTAGCAGTAGCAGTAGCAGTATCTGGTAGTGGTAGTAGTAGTCATTATTGTACTAGTTGAGTTAGTAGTAGCAGTAGTAGCAGTCGTAGTAGTAGTTGTAATAGTAGTAGTAGTAGTAGTAGTAGTAGTCGTAATAGTAGCTATACTAGTAGTCCTGGCAGTACTACTATTACTAATTCTACTATTACTATAAATGCTAATACTTGTGCTGCTACAAATACTATTACTACTACTACTTTTACAACAACAACTACTACTACTGCTATGTCTCCTCCTACTATTATTGTTGTTACTACGACTAATGCTATAGCAATTGCTTTTGCCACCACCACTACTACTTCTGCTATTACTACTACTTCTACTACTGCTAGAACTACTTCTACTACAACTACTACTACTACGTATACTACTTATACTACTACTACTACTATTATCCATACTGCTACAACTTCGTATACTACTACTACTATGACAACTACAAATACTGCTACTACTACAATAGCTACTGCTACTACTTCTGCTGCTTCTCCTACTGCTAATCCTATTGTTGTTGCTATTACACCGGCTATTACAGCTACTACAACTATTACCACTATTACAAATACTACTGTTATTACTACTGCTGCTATTATTATGACTGCTACTGCAGCTACTACTACTACTACAGCTATTTCCACTGCTATTAGTATGACTAGGCCTACTACTACTACTACTACTACAACTACTCCCACAACTAGAACTACTCCTGCTATGGCTTCTACTATTGGTACTACTACTTCTACTACTATTACTAGAACTAGTACTAGTACTATGACAACAACTAGTACAACAACTACTACTACAAATCCTATTCCACCTCCTACTCCTACTACTACTTCAACAACTACTACCATTACTATAACTATTACAACCAGTACTCTTATTCCTACTACTACTACTGCTATTACTATTACCACTACTACTAGTACTTCTACTACTACTAATAGAACAACAACAATAACAACTACCTACTAGTACTTCTACTACTACTAATAGAACAACAACAATAACAACAACAACAACTACTACTTCTATACTTGCTACTACTGCTATAACTACTGCTGCTGCAACTACTACTACTACTACTGTCACAACTACCACTACTACTACTACAACGACTGCTGTTGCTGCTACTACTACTACTACAACTCCGACAACTACTACTGCAACAACAACAATGACTACTACAACTACAATAACAACTATTCCCAGTCCTACTCCCATTACTATAACTTCTACTATTTCTACGACTACTACTCCTACTAGTACAATGACTATAGCGAAGATTACTCCTCCAGTGACTCCTACGGTTACTACAACAACAACAACTACTACTCTTACTCCAACTCCTACTCCAACTCCTACTACTACTCCTACCACTCCAAGTTCCACTCCTACTCTAATTCCTACAGCTGCTATAGCTGCTAGTACTCATACTACATCTTCTATTACTACGACTACTACTAACGTGAGTACTACTACTACTACTACTGCTGCTACTTCTACTACTGCTACTTCTTCTACTACTACTACTACTGCTACTTCTATTACAGCTACTTCTACTACTTCGATTGCTATCACTACCACAGATCCTGCTTCTCCTGCTACTACAACTACTACTACTCCTACTACTACTACTTCTTTTGTTGCTCCTGCTACTGCAACTACTACGGGTCCTACTACACCAACTACTACTTTTGCTACTATCATCACTACTACTGCTACTAGTACACCTACTGCTACTACTACTTTTGTGACTACTATTGCTGCTACTGCAACTAATGCTACTATTATTGCTACTACCTCCACTACTGCTACTACGACTACTACGATTACTGTTCCTACTACTTCAACTACAACTAGCACTGCTACTACTACTACTATTACTGCTCTTGCTGCAACTACTACTAATACTGCTACTACTACAAGTACTACAACTACTGCTACTACTACTACTGCACTGCCACAATTGCCATAATTGCTGTTGCTACTACTGCACAACTACAACAACCTCAACTACTACTACTACTCTTACTACTGCTACTAATAATAGAACTACAACATCTAGAACAACTACTACTATTAAAACTACTACTACTACTACTGTTGTTGCTGCATCTACTACTACTACTTCAACTCCTACCAATATTGCTATAATAGCTGCTACTGCTGCTGCTGCTGCTACTACTACCACTACTACTAATACTACTACTACTACTACTACTACTACTACTACTACTACTACTACTACTAACACTACTACTACAACAACCACAACAACTACTACTCTTACGACTACTACTACTACTACTACTACTACTACTACTACTACAACAACAACAACAATAACTACAACAACAACAACAACTACTACTACTATGACTTCTACTACGACTGCTATTGCTACAATGATGACTTCTACTACTACTACTACTACAATTAGAACTACTACTCCTACTACTACTACTACTAATACTATTACTACTACTCCAACTCCTATATTTACTATTAGTACTACTGCTACTACTACTCCTAATCCAACTCCTACTACAACTACAAGAGCTGCTGCTACTACTACTACTACGACCACTACTACTCCAACTCCTACAACAACTCCTATTACTTGTCCAAATCCAAATCCTACAACTGCTACTGCTACTAATACTACT
>RXID01015466.1:0-98443 GCA_005019695.1 Trichopus zeylanicus subsp. travancoricus
TGTCTTCATCTATGAGTGCTCTTAACCGTTTAACACTTTGTGCTATTTTATCCATGTTTTCTTTGTTGTAGTTATCAATAACTAGTTTGTCTTCCATGTCGAGATATTTGAAAGGTTGCCTATGAAGTATGGAGAAGATAAACTTAGTGTCTTCAATTCTGTTGGAATATATATTTATTGAATTTACAAATTGGTTGATGGTACTTGGTGAACGGAGGTTCATACTAACAGCAAGGTATGTGCTGTATGGGTTTTGTTACTGCAATTAAGTGTCTTTTACCATTACTTTCATCTTTTATTTGGCTTCCATCGAGGTGTTGTTGAAGGCTTTTTTTCTGATTGCACCTGCAGCACTGGCCAATGGTCAAAGGACATTTCTTCGATTATTTTTTGCTCGCATTATCCTTTATAGCTGCCACTGATTGAAGCAACATTTGGAAGGTATTTATCATGGCCAATGTATTTTTTTTGGTTTAACTCTTTCGTTATTAGTTTGAAATAATAGGAAATTGTTGTTTTACTATAGTTGAGTGCCTATATTTATGATTGGCTTGAAATTATTCCTAAACACCCGCTGATGGCTTAAAATTGTTACCGAACGCTACTCGAGTGCAGGAAATTGCCTCTGAATTCCCTCAGATTGCTTGAAATTGCCTCCAAATACCCTTGGATGGCTTGAAATTGCTTTCGAAGATCACCAACTGGCTTGAACTGCTCTCGACTGCCTCTATTTGGCTTGAAATTGCTTCCACATGCCCACGATTCACTTGGAATTGCTCACATATGCCATAGGTTGGCTTGAAATTGATCTCGATCACCCACGATTGACTTGAAATTTCTTTCAAATCCAGTTCAAACCCAATAATCAGCTCAAGGCAAATGTAATCCTAAACCTTTTCCAAGCTTAATTATGGTCTATATATAGTGAGCCTAGGATCATACTTAGTGGATTTGGATGAATCTTAGTGGATCATTTTTGAAGATGGGAACTCCAAACTGAAAATCCAAACCATTCAAGCTGAATCTTACTGGATGGATCCAAATTGTTGAAGTGAATCCTATCAGGTCAATTCAACCCTAAATCCTCCCCCATAGAATGGGACCTTGAGAAGGTTACCATCTGTTGTCAACCACTAATCATTAGTTTCTGAAGTGTAATCTTTATCAGAATATAATCAAATACCAAGTATAGTTCTGTTGATAAAGTCTGGTTCTAAGTTTTGTTGCCATTAAAATTACATGAAATTTCTTGAGCTAGCTGGGTAAACATTTTTGAATCCCATCGCGGATTGTATTTGCCACTCTTTGAAACTTAATTTGCACTGCTGTTCAATCTGTACCAGTTATAAAAAGCTTCCCTATGTGGCTAAGTTTCATTTCATAATGTATTCTGGTTTTATGATGGATGCTGTATGAACTATTTTAGTTTAAATGGTGAAATTATATGTAATTTTGAATGTGAAGACCAATTCTGTTGTTCCTTTGGTTGATCAATAATGATGTATAGCAGATGCAGACATTTGTTGGAACCCCATTTTGGATGGCTCCAAAGGTCATTTAGAATTCAGATGGATATAGTGAAAAGTTATGACAGAAGCTATTTGGTTGCATCATTAATCCTTGAAATATCTCATCATACAGGCTCTTCTGTTTTGCGCAATTTAGGAAGATGCCTAGTCTTTAGGCATTAAAGCTACGAGATGGCAAAAGGCCAGCCCCCTTGAGCAGATCTCCATCCAATGAGAGTTATTTTCATGGTAGCTAGGGAAAATCCACCCTAGGTTTGTCATCTGTGGAACTTTTGTTGCTTGGTAATGCTGGTTTGTGGTTTTCTGAATTGACTAGATTTGATTATTTTGTGCAGCTGGACGATCAATTCTCTAAACCTTTGAAAGAGTCTGTTTCTCTGTGTTTTTCAAGAAAAATCCTTTCTGTGGTGTCCTTTTATTTCTTAAAAATATTAGTAATTTTCAATCTTACAATAGGCTTCCCTAGAGTAAGTATGACATCGTCTTCTCTTTCTGAATCAATTACTTCTATCTGAAGATGCAATTATCATTTATATTTCAATCCATTTCGTCTGTGGTGATAACTATGATATATGTTATCATGTGGTTTCTATACTAAAATGGATAGTTGATGGTTGAGCTCTCTATATTTTTTTTATTTAAGTATATTAACTGTTGTAAAATCTATTAATAGAAGCACACCTATTTCATGTGTTGGGCAGTTTAGTTTTGTTAAATTCTTCTTTGTAGATACTTCTGGTATGGATTATCCAGTGAGATAGTTAGATAATTGCCAAACATGCTCAGATCATGACCTTCCTTTAAAATAAAATTTGTTGTCTAACATTTCTTCAGCTCATAACCTTCATGTCTTTTATACATATCATGTTTCCTATTTTTACTTTTGTCACCATACTGATTTCAGAGGCCAAGTGACAAGGAACTTCTCAACCATTGGTTCATTAGGAATGCCCAGAAAGGCACAAGACTTTTGGAGAGAATAAGGTGGTAGATTTCATTCATACTTTAGACAACCTTTTTATGGAGATGTTAGCATTCTTTTCATTCATTTGAGAGTTCTAAATCTTTTCTGATTATTTGCCACAATTAATTGAATCAGAGAACGCCCAAAGCTTCACTTAAGCAAAGAAGGAATAGAAACCCAGGGAAATGGGTAGAAGGCTTTTGAGAATACATCAAGCACTGTGAGAGTGGCCAAAGAATCAAGTGATGGAACACCAAGGTTGAGGTATGCTATGTGCTTTTAGTTGTTTTACATCCAATTCTGCAGTCCATTTTCAACCCTTCATCAGTGAACACATATCTATGTTGTACCTTGATTCATACAAGAAATATGATGCATTGCACAGAGGTCTACTCAGATGGATATTTGAACCTAATTGGTTTTACTAGGCTATAAGTGTGTACTTGAGAAGAATGATTGTATTCAATGTAGGGAGATATGCTCTATGTTGCATATTTTCATAGTTAGACATCTCCAATCTGTTGCCATCTGTCGTGTCTCCTTCCCTGCCATATCATAAGCCTATTTCTTGCTGAATATTTTTTTTATCTTGCTTCTTATTTACTCTGTGATTGAGTTAGCCAAGGAAAGGATCTCAGGAGTAGTGACTGGGGCTTGGGCATGGGCAAAGCACAAGGTACTAGAGCAATCCATGCAGGCGAATCATTGGGTATAGGACCTGTCGGCACCTGTGACTTATATAGTACACAAATGAATTACAGGGTACAGGAACTATTTGCAGTACTCTAAAGCCATCGGCCATTGGAACAAGAGAAAAAGTCTGATGCTTCATCCAACCCTAGTCTACCTACAAAGACTGGTGACTTTGAAAATCTTTGGATGTCAAGATCTAAAAGTTCTCTTGTTGATTGAACCTCTGAAGTTTTTGTACAGAAAGAAGCTGAAATGGAAGATAATGATGAGGGCCTTGAAAATTCTTTAGATGACGTAAAATCTTTTTTCTTACTTCTTTTTTCCCTATCCATTCTATCATCTTTTTTTGAGCAGTCAATTTCCAGGATTACCAATCTGTGAGTGAGTTAGAAACTATTGTTTTATGGGGTTCAAAGCATTCTAAACATACACCATTTCACAATCAGAGCACCATGGCAAACCATTTAAATTGAATGTAGTGCTTTATTAAGCAGTGGCACTGCTTGTTTTGACTGATTCACTTTATAGTTTTGATTGTGTAGCCTACAAGTAGATTCACTTCTTTTGAAGATGTATCTATCAATGGTATGGTTGTCTTTCGATCAGAGCATGTTGAATCTCTCAGTCCTCACAGTTCAAAGTCTAGATTAAGATTTCAAGAGAAAACACCAACTACCTCTCCTGAAGACTGTGCGGCGAAGCTTGCAAAGGTTTTTCTTAATTTTGTACACTTGAGTCATTCAAAATGTAGGTTTGATGCCAGTGTTATCGGTTTCTTTTATCAAGAGCACATAGCATACTTTCAGGCAAAGGTTGTATTGCAAGCTACATTAAAGAAAGGAAATGCTTGGGAAAGGTTTGCTCCAAGTAGACATAGAAAGGAAGTACCAAAAGTAAAAGCAGTTGAATAAACTAGCGATTCCACACCTTCTAGGTATACATCATGTATTTACTTATTATGGTGTAATATGATTTCTAAAATCATTGAGCTATCTTCTTATTTTTTGTTCTTTTAATAATTATTTTGATTCTGTGATCATTCTGCTTTTTTGTGCTTTTAATTTCTATGTTTTTCTTGTGTAAATACTATTTTGATGCCACGAGATTATTGGCAAAGGTTGCATTCTTGCTTTAGTTTTCAATAAATAAAGGTTAGGATTTTCTATTATCATAAGATTAATGTTAAAGGATGCAGCCTTGATTTAGTTATCAGTAGGTAGCAATCGGGGTTTTCTGTTAGCTAGACTTTTTTTACTATCTCATCTATTTACTAAAGCTAATTGGGGTCCAAGAGGCCTAAGGTTATTTTTTGATAACATTTTTGTTGCTTACAGGCATTTGTGTTCATCTTCTTTGTTGTTGTGATCTATCATTGCATATGAGGATCTTAATAGGGACATCACTATATCCGAAAGTCTCTCTTCCTAATCACATGAACTTTTAATTACATGGCACTAACAGCAATAGATGGTGTGAGATTCTTATCAAGGTTTCAATGCACAGTATTACCAATAGTATTTGAGTTCTTTTTCAGAAAATTATGCACATAACTCAAAAACTAATTGCTAATTAAGTTTCTGATTCTTCTTAGTGAGGCTTTGGTTTGCAAAAAATGGAGGACAAGGAGATCACGAAAATGTTGATCACTCACCTGAAGTGGAAGGACTTAATGTGCACCAAGGTTTATCCTATTTCTTTAGAAGAAGCAGAGGAATCTAAAAGTTCAAGGTATGTTGTTCTGATCATTTTGCATGTTTAAATCTATTATCTTTTAGTCTCTATTCAATCCCAAAGCCCTAGAAATTTTTGTTTATTTAGTTTTATCACTACATACTATTGGTACACTCATTCTGGTTTATGTGATGCTTGGAGGAGCTTAATATATCAGCTTGTTGATTCTTGGAAGGCATATATGGAATAGTGAT
Organism: Trichopus zeylanicus subsp. travancoricus; assembly: GCA_005019695.1. Classification (NCBI taxonomy): domain Eukaryota; kingdom Viridiplantae; phylum Streptophyta; class Magnoliopsida; order Dioscoreales; family Dioscoreaceae; genus Trichopus; species Trichopus zeylanicus. The sequence continues at coordinate 5,112 of RXID01015466.1, forward strand.
AAGACCATTATCTAACTTCTCTTTAACGAAATGTCGATCCACCACAGTATGCTTGGTCCTGTCATGTTGAACTCGATTTTAAGCAATCCTTACAATTGACTTGTTGTCACAATACAACTTCACAACTCCTCTTTTAATTCTTAGATCATCCAAAATTATCTTAAGTCACAATAACTCATATTTACTTTTCTATCTTACATCTTGTTCCTCTAATTTTTCTTTTTGTTGTTTTATATCTTTAAATTCTCCTTAATTTTTTTTGATAAACGATTTTGTGTTTCAGTTTCTCTTTTATATTACTTTTTAGTTCTCATCTTTTCTATTTTTTGATTCTTTTTATTTTTCTGTCTAATATCTTATTTTTCTTTATATTCTTCTACTCTTTTATATTTAGGCTTATTTTGTACCATATTTTTTGTTTTATATTTTTTATTTATTTTTCTACTGTACATCTTGTTCTTCTTCTCTTAATTTTTTTTATTTTATATGTTCAAATTCTCATTCTTAATTTTTCTCTTCCTCTACTTCTTAAGTTTACCTTTTGTGCATAATTTTTTGTTTTGTATTTTATGATTATTTTGATATATATATTTTTTTATTTACTTTTCTATTTTACATCTTGTTCCTCCTCTGTTAAGTTTTTTATTTTCTTGTTTTATATCTTTAAATTCTTTGTAATTTTCTCTCAAATATATAATTTTCTGGTTTCATTTTTTTATATTTCTATTTTATGATTAACTTTTATGTTTCATCCCTTCTCTTAATTTTCTATTTGTTTATTTTATATTCTTCTTCTTTCTCTATTTTTTATATTATATATGTTTCTTATTTTTTCTGTATTTTTGGTTTGTAGTTAATTCTACATTTTATATATTTTTTGTCTCAATTTTCTATTTTATATTTCGCTCTTTTTTCCTACTAACTTTTCTTTTATATTTTTCTTTATGTCTTCTATTTTAAAATTATTTTCTTTATCTTCTTAATTTTTTATTTCATCTTTTATTTTGTCTTCTCATTTTTGTCCAAAATTTTCTAAGTTGTTGTCTTCTACTTTATATTTAGTTTTATTTTTTATAAGATTTTCTCCTAGTTTTCTATTTTATGCTTTTTGTTGTATACTTATTTTGTTCCCTTAAAATCTATTTTATATTGAGCGGATATCAAATCCTGTCGATAGGATTTTAATCTTAATGCTATCAGCTTTTAAATTGTTATTTTTATTTAGGGATTGGTAAAAATGGTATGTAATGCTGCAGCAAAATTTACCGGCAATTCAGTTTGGCGCAATTCTAAAACACAGACCCTAACCCTAAACCCTAAATCCTAAACTCTAAAACACAAGCCCTAAATTCTAAACCCTAAACTAAACTGAGCCAGACTGTTAGTAAATTTTATGATACTATTATAGACCAAATTTTTAATTATCAATTATACTAATTTCTAGATAAATCTAGTAGTTTAAAACCTAATAGGATTAAGGTTAAAATCCTATCGACGGGATTTTATATCCGCTCATTTTATATGTTCTTTCTCTCCAATTTTGTGGCTTATTCTTTTCTTAATTTTGTTTTATGATTAACTTTTTGTTTCGTAACTTCTCTTAATTTTCTATTTGTCTATTTTATATTCTTCTTATTGTTCTTATTATTCTTCTTCATTTTCTTCTATATTTCTTATTTTTTATATTTTTTATTCTCTTCTCAATTTTCTGATTTATTGTTAATTATTTATTTTATATATTTGTTGTCTGAATTTTTTGTTTTATATTTAATTTTATATTCTACTCTTCTTTTTCTATTAATTTTTATTTTATATTTTTGTTTATATCTTCTATTTTATTCTCTCTTTTAAAATTTTTTATTTAATATTTCATTGTCTTTTATTTTATTTTTTTTGTTTTTATTATCCTTTCCTCTTTTCTTCTTATTCTTGTTTTAAATTTTCAATGTTTTGGCCTTCTAGTTTATATTTAATGTTATTATATATATTTTCTTAGCCTTTTGTTTTATATTTTTTATTGTACACTCCATTTGTTCTCCTAATATCTATTTTATATGTTCCTTGTCTTCTATTTTGCAACTTCATCTCTTTATTCTTATATTTTTCATCCATTTTTATTTTACATATTCAGTTTTATACTAACTTGCACTGTTTCTCTTATTATCCTCCTCCTTTATCTTAAGCTTTTCTAATTTTATGTTTTGTATTTTCTTCTTAATTTTCTATTCTTCTACTCTATATTTTGTTTTATAATATCATTTTTTATTAATTTTCTATTCTTCTACTCTATATTTTGTTTTATGATTTCATTTTTTTGATTAATTTTTTGTTTTATTTTCTTCTTCTCTCCATCTTTTTTCTTGTTGTTGTATATATCTTCTTCTCCTACTACTACGTATGTCTCTATTTTATTTTATATTTTGTATTTTACTTTTATTTTTGTTTTTTTCTCTATTTTTGAATTATATTTAATTAATTATTTTTTTACTGATTTTCAGTTTTATTTATTTTTGGTTTAATAACCTAATTTTTCTCTCTATTTTTTTAATTTAATTTTATGTTCTATATTTTCTTTTGCTTCTGTATTTCCTATTTTATGTCCTTCTTTAATTTTGTCTCTTTCTATTTTAATTAGCTTAATTTTATGTTTTTCTATCTTTTATCTGTTTTACTTCTTGATTTTGTTTTGTATTGAGTTTTATGTTTTATATTTCATCTTCTCATAATTTTTTGTTTCATTCTTCTTTGCATCTAATTGTTGTTTTATATTTTTCTATTCTCATTATATTTATGGATTGTTTTGTATTTTTTTACTTCTTGTTCTCTTAATTTTTTTGTTTTAAAAATTTTCTAAACATTTAACACTTAAGATAATAACTCTAAACTATTTTGAATGCTTAAAACTTTACGCTAAACTTTTCTTCTTTAACAATTCACATGACACCTAGCATTTTAGATCTCCCAATACTTAATCGGATTTTTAACTCTTTTGTAGTTAATACGTAAATTTATGAACTTTTAAAGCTCAAGATTGAATAAAAAAATGGGTCTAAAATTTAAGATGTAGAGGGCAAGTGTTCTAGCTAGGGATTGTGTCAATTATGACATTAAACTATTGTTGCTTTTCCTAAATCGAGGATTCAGGTTTATTTGACGGCTAGAGTTTCACTTGAATGGCGAAGAGCTTGCTTCTCTACTTTTCTATGAAGTAATTCAGTTCCTTAGAAATCCTAGAATTGCTCTCTATTTGATATGCTACTTCAGCATCCTTGAAACCCTAATTAGACTCCTAGTGGGCTTAACTCATGACCTGATTCCATGGTCTTTTTTTGGATATGTTTTACTAGGTTGTGATGATACTAAAATGTGACTACTAGTATAGGAGGGTACTTGCTGCAACTATATTCTAAGCCTAATGGTCCCTAATCTGAGCCTATATTCTTCAATAGCTATTGGATTTGAGCAAACCAAATGGAAGGATTTGCTAACTGATTTAATGATGTCGCTGCTTGCTTGGTAATTCTTTGTTATGCATTTGAATGATATCTAATTACTACTATCCATGTATTTCATTCGCTATCTTCTCTTAAAACACATAAGTCAAGGAGTGAGAGGCATTTATCATTCCTTGCAGCATGTAGATGTTCATGAAGCACTGCAGCCTAGCACAAATTAAAGATGGTATGAAAATATTGATAAGAGAAACTTATTGTTCTGAAGTCGAGCTTCAGCTTAGAGAAGATATATTTCTATTAACTTAACTGCAATAAGTATTTCAGTTAGTAACTGTCCAACTCAATAGCATATGCCATGTAGAACAAATTAGCATGATTTTTGCAGGCCAAAAGTTGGAGTTTTGCATAAGAATTAGATCAGAATATATACATATATCCACTGAAACATGCTCACAACTAGTAATATACAAAACTTAGTGAGTTGGTGTTTGACCAACCTAGTACTACACAATGGATATATGAGGTCGATGTTTCTCATGTTTATAGTTAGTATATTTTTTTACCATAAGGCACTTAATTTTGAAACACTGGCCTTTCCAATTGCTGAAAAGAACTTTGGCACCTATAGGGATGATTATTTCAATACTTGTTTGGGTTTTATGTGTCAGGCTAATATATGCGTAGGTTAAATCCTGAGAGTTTAGGTAGGGATTTCAAACAAGAAGTTTGGGTGAGTCTAGCATCTAGGTCTTCTATTATACAACTCTTTCACTTACTTTTGTACAACTATTTCACTTAGCGATTGCCACCTAATTTCAAACATTTCATGTATATTCGCATTATGTTTCTTTTGCATTTTTCAAGTTCATTGTGGATTCTCAAGTAATCAGGAATAGAATCTTGCCTCTTATAGAACCTTAATCTGTGGTTCTCCGTAATTCATGTTTCTAAAAATTGTGAAGTTTCATTACTTCCATGCTTGGATGCTGTTAGTGCTTTAATATCAAAATAATGCTGTAGAATCAATATTCACTGTCCATATGAAGTATTTTCCATTTTTTATCTATGTAAAGATGCTAACAAATTTCTTCAAGAGTTATTTATATCTTCAAGTCAGCGATGAACTAGTTGGGTGATCAATATTCAGTGAGTTTTTGTATACTAAGAATTTAGTTCATGTGCTGCAAGAATTAAACTTCAGTATTTTGCTCCTACTATGATTTGGAGCTTTTTTCAGAAAATAAAGTCTACACTTACTTGCACGTGATGTTCTTCACCAGAAGAGTGAGAGCTCTAACTATTCTCAGTGAGGCAAAAAACAATGGACACAATTACACGGTGACATTTGCTTGTATAATTCTTATTTTTACGAATTAAAAAAAGCAACTCTATCAATTTCATTGCCCTACTATTTTAACTGTCAAAATGATTATATAAATTTTCATTTCTCTTCTCCGAAGCTCATGGCATTGGTTTGTTTCTTTGGAGGTCCATTGCAGCATAACATATGTTTAGACGAAGGTAAGGGTTCATTCTCGATCTCTGATTGTTTTTTTCCTTGAGTTCTTGTTGATTTTAGATTTCTTTTGATTTTGTCTTCTTAAAAGTTATGATTGGTGTTCTTTCTATGGTTTTGCTACTAGGGTTCGGAGCCATTGGAGGAAGTTGGAGCCCTTAGAGTAACTAGTTTGACCTTTCTGTGGCTTTGCTGAAATCAGCTTTTTCTGTTGCAAATTGTCTTGTTGTGGACTGATTGGACTTTATGTAGGGTTCCACTTTAGTCTCTATACTTTTGTTTCTTGGACCACATTGTTTAGGTTAAGATATTGCTTTCATTCATTGTGATTCTTCCATACGAGAATAGTGAGTTGATTTGGTTATAGAGCGGCATTTGAGAGATCTGGTTCCTTGGATTTTGTCTTCTCAAAATTGGTTTCATATTTGTTTCTTGAGCTAATGAGCTTGGATTTCTGTTCCAATCTTAATCTGAAAGAGGTGATTTTAGATTTTGAATTGATTTGTGTTGTTGTGTTTGGTTGGTAGTCTTTTTCTTGAATAGGGATTGGAGCAATCAAAAGAATTTGGAGCTTTAATGGTAAACCATTTTTGTGGGTTTAAGTTTGATTTTTTGTGTTCGGATTGTCTTTTGTCTAGGATTGATTGGAAAGTTCATAAGGGATTGTCATTGTTTTGGTTTTTCTTAAAATATTGCTTTACTTGTTTTCTACATCCATTGCCATAGAGCATGACATTGTCTTCTAACCATGAGTGAATTTATTTCTTTTGTAAGTTTTCTTCAAAGGTTGCAGCAACTGAAGGAATTTGGAGCTTTGAAAGTGCCCATTGTTTGGACCTCTTGTATGATATCCTCCAATAGGCAATTGCTCTGGATCACCAGGTATTAGGCATGGGTTTCTTTCACTTTTTTGTGAATTCTATTTTTTTCAAGATATTGCTTGTTTTGTAGGTCCATTGCCATAGAACCTAACTGTGTGTGATCGTTGTTCTTGTGTAGTTTTTCTACTAAGATTGGAGCAGTTGAAGGAATTTGGAGCTATTAAATTACCAGTTTTCGGTCTCCTGTTCAATCCACTTTAATGTGTACTCAAGAAATTGGTCTAGATCGCTGGGGTATTAGGTGTGCTTCTTTCTCTTTCTTGCAAATTCTCTAATTTCTATCTCTCTTCTTTTTTTCTCAATTGGGATAGTTCTTGAAAGTTTACACTGATTACATTTAGGCAGGGGGACATTATTTTTGTTCTTGATTTTGAATGATGTGGAATCGGTTGGAGATTTCAAATGATAAGATGGTGTGAGTTTCTTTTCTTTTCCTTTTGTCCCTTTCTAAGCAATCTGAGCATGATAAGTATGGATTCTTCTTGGTGTTTTGAAATTGCTATAGATTGCTTTGGCTGCTTAGATTCTTCATGTTGTTTTCAAAGACTGCAGATTATTTTGGCTGCTAAGATTGGAAATTATAAGTATGAAATTCTTTTCTTTTCTTTTTGCGCCTATTTTTAATGACTAATATGGGCATGATGATAAGTATGGATTCTCCATAATATTTTGAAATCTATAGATTGTTGTGGCTGCTCTAGATGAACTTTGTTCTTGACTTTGAATGACATGGAGTAGGAAAATGCAAGCTATAAGTATGGGTTTCCATGTGGTGCTCTATTTTGAAATAAAAGTTTTGTGCAAGAAGGATGAACATGCTCTATTAGCACATCAGAAAATTTTCTACAACCAGAAATGGTAAGGTCTAGAGAGGGCAACATCCTAGATCTACTGCCATTAGGTAGACATCATGGTTTTATTTATATCCATAAATAGGGTTGTTCAGTCAATGTTGGCTAGTAAGCTTGTTCTAGAAATATTTATTGCTAGATGAGAGTTCTACTTGTGGTCCTTGCTCATCCTCAATTTATTTTACTTGATAACTTTATTCATCTCACATATAGGACATGCAACTTGAGTTTCACTATCAACTACACACAAAATGGTCTTTTCGCTTGGCTACTGAAATGCTATGAATGCTTCAGATTTATGCTACCTTTGTGTTTTAACTCTCAAGATGTTGTCCAGTTCTTAGATAATCTTGGTTGCAGTCAAGATATTTCTGATGGCACATCTTAGTTGCTATTTTATGTGTTTAGTTCGTCAATATTGCAAAATAGGTCTATCCATTGATATGAAGTACTAGTATTTTTTTTTTCTGGTTTTGTTTGTATTATTTTGTTTATCTTCTTTATAAAGCAATATTGTTCTTTATTGATTTCTCTGAATGACATAGTAAGTGGTTTGTATGACTAAATTATTCATCATTTTTTAATTTTGTCATATTATTTATACGTTATTCATGTTAATTTAGCATATTAGTAGTGGTTCACTACATCAACCCCCTTGAGTACAAATTTCAGGTGAAATTTAGCCATCAGGCAGGGGTAAGGCCCATTTTGGTTTTTCTGATCTTTTTTGTATTTGATTTTGGTATTTAGCTTAATATGAAAAACTTATGAGCTGTATGGGATTGTTTAACTCCATTAAGTGATTGAATTGTTATTTTGGAGTAGAAATTCTATACTAAAATTAACTTATTTTATTTTGTGAAATCCAATAAATTATTAATGTTATCTAACAATGAGAACATATAAATACAGTCTCTAATTTCTATGGAGATAGTTCTTGAAAGCTCTCGTTGATTGCATTTGGCTACCACGTATGATCTATAATCTTGATTCTGAATGTTAGGGCTTTCTTTTCCTTTCAATTTTTCAATTCTTTCTATTTTTATATTTTTTGGAGCAACCTAGGAATGGTAAGCATGGGTTTCTTTTCACTTTCTTATGAATTCTTTGTTTTTTCCTCTCAATTCTTTTTTTCCTTTACTATTGAGATAGTTCTCAAAATGTTCCATCTATTTGATTTGGGTGCTATATGTGATCTCTGTGATGATTTGAATTTTCTATAGATTTCTTTGACTTCTATGAACGATCTCTGTATTTTGAATGATATGGTGTTATCTTCTGAATTATGTTAAGGTTTCTCATCCAAGAAGGTTAAAAAGGCTCTGTTGGGGCATTGGAAAACTTAATGCAACTGAAAATGATAAGGTCCAGGTGGGTATTTTAATGCTGGCCATAGCATGCCTTCTTTGCCTAGAGAAAAACTTTGTGCAATAGTTTCAGCCTCCAATTGGGTTGAACCTCATGGAATGTGCATGGTTGCATGTGCTTTGGCATGGACATCACCAAACATGCAATTTCAGAAGGGATGCACCTACCACATATAATTCCCTCTTTAGACTTTAGTGTAGGAAGAAGGTACTTGATCTATTCTTGTACTAGTAATCATTTGTTACATCTAATTGATACGCCATGACACCCCACATGCTCCTTATGGAGTATTGTGGTACACTGCATTCTATTTATAGTCATCATTTGAAAGTTCAGATTGTGGATAAGTCAATTATTCTGAAATGTAGAATAAAGTGATTATGTAATTTCTTTGAGCAAAATGGTGGAGAATAAAATGATTATCTCAAAATGATTTAAGGGTGACTGTTGGATGTTGAAATACTGTCTTGCTATCTCATAGGCTCTTTATATTTTATCTGTTCTTTTCCCTTGTTGCAGGAGATCTACCAAATTCTATGGCACATTTGAAAGTTCAACAATTAATTTGGTACATGACACACTGATGAGTATGTATACCTGGCCCATTGTTCCTACAACAATCTTGCATCAGCAACAATGACCATTCACATCCAAATCATTGACTTAGTTTTTGCTTTGTGTTTCAAAAAAATTATTTTATTGCCATTATGCCATGAGTATTCATAGGATGGCGGTGAAAACACTAGGAGGTTCTTGTATTTGAAAGAAATGGAGTATATCATGTGGTATACATATGAAATGCACTTCTATGCATATGAATTCTCTTGATTTGTTTCCCAAAATTGAATTAAACATTGACATGATTTTGCAGTTGCTGTCTTGTACGAGGATAGAAGAAAAGTTAAGTTACTAGCTGAAGGTAACAGGGGTATCTGAAAGGTTAGAGGTTCAGTTCCTCAAGACCACATGATCCCTGGCATGAAATGAATCCCTCAAATATACATGATATTCAAGTGTACAGGGATTTTGCTGCAATTGGTGACATGCCAGAAAGTCTAGCCTTCAGTATCTGCAGCTATGGATTACATGCAACAGTTTGATCATGATGAAGATGGTCTCACCGAGAATGATAGTTTTCCATATCAAACCTATGATAGATGGTTCATGGCATCAGTGCCTATTATGGATGCCTACAGCTTTTGCACTGCAAGCTGCAGCTGCTATGGCTCGATGGCTTGGGGATCATGCTTTTGCCAAATGGGGGCAATCAATAGAATGCATCCAAATGGTCAAAAGGGTTTGGATGAGTATTTTGTATTCTCTGATAATATAATAATAAGTTATTATTTTTCTTTGCCAAGTATTGAAAAGTTTTGTTTGTTGTTCTCTTTTCCTTCCACACAATAAGTGCAATTGGTAATCAGTCATCAAACTTGCAAATAGTGCTATTAATTATGGAAAGTTGTTGGCTTTATGGTGTCTTGAATCTGGATCTTTCGGATAGTCTTAATTATATTAGAAAGTTATTCAGTAGACCTAATTCTTATCTAGATTTATCTTCTATTAGAAGACTTAAATTAGTAGAAGTTTTATTTGAGTCAGTCTTCTACTTTGACTCAAACATCATTAGGCCACATCTATAAATACACCATTGATGTAAGGGTTTCTAAACAGAGTGTGTGTGTGAGAGAGATATAAATCAATACTCTCAAGACGTCTTGTGATGGTTAGGCTACTTAGTCTTTTGTGAGAGTTGGTGATATTGGAGTTTCGTCTCCATTGTTGTAATCTTCTCTTTCTCTTCTCATCAATACAATATTCTCTGGATTGTCTTTGCCACATATAATTCTTGTCTGCTATCTTTTCCTCTTTCTGTTCTTCCTCTATATCATGAATTGTGGTGCACATCGATATTTTCCGTAATAAGTGATATCAGAGCTTGGTTCAACATGTCTATTACGAAGTTCGATATAGAGAAATTCAATAAAAAGCAAGGATTTCCTATTTGGCAAGCAAGAGTTCGTGCAATTCTTACTCAACAAAGGTTGAGACACACATTGGAGGACGTCAAGCCTGAAGATGTCGCCGAAAGTGTCTGGAAAAACCAGAAGGCTAGTGCACATAGCACAATCATCCTCAGTCTCATCGATGAGGTACTCTATCCATTTCTTGATGAAACATCACCTTCAGAGTTATGGAAAAAGCTGGAGAAATAACATATGAGTAAGTCTATGTTAAATCGAGTTTACTTAAAGCAGAAGCTTTTCAATTTTTGAATGAGAGAAGGTACGAATATAGTTGATCATCTTAATGCTTTCAATAAACTTGTCTCTCAATTGTTAAGCATTGATGTTAAAATTGAAGATGAATACAAGACAATTATTTTATTATCGTCTTTACCTCCTTCTCTTGAGAATCTTAAAACTACTTCATGTATGGGAAGGATTTGAAATTTAACGCTATTTTAGCTGCCCTTCTATCTAATGAATATTTCAAAAAGATTGGAGGGGATGTGTCACACTCAGAAGCATTAATTGTCAGAGGTCGTACCAAAAAAAGATCAAGAATATGTCGTTCTAGATCCAAATCCAAAGAAATAAACTGCAGGTATTGTAAGAAGATGGGACATAAAATTAAAGAGTGTTGGAAGCTCAAAACAAAGAAAGAAAGAGAATCTCAATCTAAAGTGCAAGCCAAAGAACAAGTATCAGTTGTTGAAGGGAGTTCTGATGATGGTTTTGGTAATGTTCTCTCTATTAGTTCTAATTTTGATCGTTACCATGATATTTGGATTCTTGATTCTGGTTGTTCTTACCCACATGTGTCCTAATAAGGATTGGTTTGAAGACTACAAGTCTTATAATGGTGGTTTAGTTTTGATGGGTAATAACAATCCATGCAAAACTGTTGGAATTGGAATGATCAAAATTAAGATGTTTGATAATATTATTAGAACTCTTACTGAAGTTAGACATATTCCTGATTTGAAAAAGAATTTGATTTCTTTGGGTGCTTTGGATTCTACTAGTTATAAGTATTCTGCTGCAGGTGGAGTTCTTAAGGTTGCTAGAGGCTCATTGATAGTGATGAAGGGCCTAAAGCATGGAAATTTGTATGACCTACTTATGGCATATGTGTCTCGGTCATATGAGTGAGTAAGGTTTAAGTGAGCTCAATAAAAGAAAATTACTGAAAGGCCTCAACTCATGCAAATTGGATTTCTGTGAGCATTGTCTCTATGGTAAATAGTCCAAGGTAAAGTTTAACATCAATACTCATTGCACTAAAAGCTTAATTGATTATATTCATTCTGATGTGTGGTGCTCTCCTATTCCATCAAAATCTGGTGCTCGTTATTTTGTCAGTTTTATTGATGATTTTTTCAGAAAAGTGTGGATTTATTTTTTGCATCACAAAGTCGAAGTGTTTTCTATTTTCAAACGGTAGAAAACTTTAGTTGAAAAAAGGACTAGCAGAAAAATCAAATACCTCAGAAGTGATAATGGCAGAGAGTACAAATTAGCAGAGTTTCTCAAATTCTGTGAAGATGAAGGCATTAAACGCCACTTTACGATCCCAAGAAAACCTCAACAAAATGGTGTGACTGAAAGGATGAACAGAACTTTATTGGAGAAAGCATGTAGTATGCTCAATACAGCTAATCTTGATAAAGATTTTTGGGCAGAAGCAGTCAATACACATGCTTCATTGTGAATCGCTCTCCTCAAATAACTATTAATTGCAAGACTCCTGAAGAGGTATGGACTAGTCAACCTACAAATTATTCTTCTTTAAAGATTTTTGGTTGCCCTGCTTATGTGCATGTTGTCAAGGATAAGTTAGATGCACGTTCCAAAAAGTGTATTTTTCTGGGTTATGCCTAAGGCATCAAAGGCTATCGTTTGTGGGATCCTACTATTTCAAATGCAATTATTGAGAGAGACATAGTATTTGATGAAAGTGTTATGCTAAAATCTCTCAAGAAATGTCCCAATGATATAATGCAAGTGGAGGTGGAGCATATAGTTCCTTCAGAAAAAGATATTCAGGGTATGCCCAACTCTCAAGAAAATTCTAAGAATCAAATTTCTGAGAAGACTTCACTTCGAAGATCTCAAAGAAAAATAAAGTCACCTGAAAGGTATGGTTTTGAAGATATGGTAGCTTTTGCTTTAGTTACTGACAATGGTGATCCTTCTTCCTATAAAGAAGGAATGCAGGATAAGAATTTTTCTCAGTGGCAAGCTGCTATGAATGAAGAGATGGATTCCCTTCAAAAGAACCATACTTGGGATCTGGTGAAATTACCAGAAGGTAAAAGAGCAATTGGTTGCAAGTGGATATTTCGAAAGAAAGAGGATTTCTCAGAGATAGATGGTGTTAAATTCAAGGCCCGTTTAGTTGTAAAAGGGTATTCACAAAAGGAGGGTATTAACTTTAATAAAATTTTCTCTCCTGTGGTTAAACACACATCTATTCATTTTCTACTTGCTTTAGTTGCTTTTCATAATCTTGAGTTAGAACAGCTTGATGTCAAAACTGCCTTTTTGCATGGAGAATTAGAAGAGCAAATTTTTATGTAACAACCTGAAGGGTTCATCCAAGAAGGCAAGGAAAATTTTGTCTACAGGTTAAACAAATCACTTTATGGTTTGAAACAGTCTCCAAGGCAATGGTATAAAAGGTTTGACAATTTTATGCTGGGACAGGATTTCATCCACTACAAATATGATTGCTGTATTTATTTTAATATGCATGCTAATAACTCATTTATTATATTACTTCTTTATGTTGATTATATGCTTATTGCCACTCAAGACATATCTCTACTGAATGATCTAAAGTTTAAAATAAAAAAGGAATTTGAGATGAAAGATTTAGGTGCTACAAGGAAGATTCTCGGTATGAAGATTGATTGAGATCAAAAGCATGGAAAATTATGTCTCAAACAGAGCAAGTATCTCGAGAAGATTATTTCTCATTTTCACATGCAGAATTCAAAACCTGTCAGTACTCCTTTGGCATCTCACTTCAAGCTTTCAGCTCAATAATGTCCTTCTACAGATGAAGAGTATGAATACATGGAGAACATCCCATTTTCAAGTGCTGTTGGAAGTCTAATGTATGCTATGGTATGCACAAGACCTGATATTGCACAAGCAGTCAGCGTTGTTAGTCGTTATATGAAAAATCCAGGAAAAGAGTATTGGCAGGTTGTGAAATGGCTATTAAGATATATCAAAGGTACTCTTAATATTGGCTTATGTTTCGACAGGAACATAGTTAAAGAGGCCAAAATTATTGGCTACGTCAATTCAGACTATACTGGAGACCTTGATCGACGACGATCCCTCACTAGTTATCTTTTCACTCTTTGTGGAGGACGTATTAGTTGGAGGTGTACCTTACAGTCAACTGTGGCATTATCTACAATAGAGTCTGAGTATATGATAGCTACAGAAGCTGTCAAAGAAACTCTATGGCTAAAAGGTTTGGCGAGTGAAATTGGTTTTTCTCAACATGTTCTTCCTATTTTTTGTGATAGTCAGAGCGCCATACATCTTACGAAGAACCAAATATACCACGCCAGATCAAAGCATATAGATGTCTGATTTCATTTTATTCGGGATATTATTGAAGACGGCGAGATTTCTTTACAAAAGATTCATACTTCAAGAAATCCTGCAGATATGTTGACGAAGGTGATTCCGATTGATAAGTTCAAGCTCTGTTTGGACTTGATCAATATTCAAGGTTGTTGATCTTATCCTAGGAGGTAATGGCAAAAACATCTATTGAAGATTCAAATTCAAAGAATAAGATGATTCGAGCCAAGGTGGAGATTGTTGGCTTTATGGTGTCTTGAATCTAGATTTTTTGGATAGTCTTAATTATATTAGAAAGTTATTTAGTGGGCCTAATTCTTATCTAGATTTATCTTCTATTAAAAGACTTAAATTAGTAGAAGTCTTATTTGAGTCAGTCTTCTACTTTAACTCAAACATCATTAGGCTACATCTATAAATACACCATTGATGTAAGGATTTCTAAACAGAGTGTGAGAGAGAGAGATATAGATCAATACTCTCAAGACGTCTTGTGACAGTTAGGTTACTTAGTCTTTTGTGAGAGTTGGTGATATTGGAGTTATATCTCCATCGTTGTAATCTTCTCTTTCTCTTCTCATCAATACAATATTCTCTGGATTGTCTTCGCCACATATAACTTTTGTCTGCTATCTTTTCCTTTTTCTATTCTTCCTCTATATCGTGAATTGTGGTGGACATCGATATTTTTCGCAACAAAGAGTGTCTTCTTTTTTATGTCAGTCTGATGCAGCGGGATAGGACATGAGAGATAGGGAGAAGATCACTGTCTTCTCACCACGATAGATCCTTGAATCCACAAAGAAGATGAAAGAGAGCAAACCCAAAATAAGATAATATTATTGATAGAAAAACTCTCCCTTTGTTACAACCTTGGACTGTGTATATATAGTCCTCTAATAAACTTAGAGCCCTACTTGGTGTAGACTAAAAAAAGGACTTAGACTCCAATAAGAATTCTACTTAACATACCTTAAATAAAAAGATCTAAATCTTATTCCTTATTGGGATCGGGCTTTTATTAACTTATACTCCTAAATAAATCATAATTTTGATCAATACAAATACCAAATTAGCCAAATTATAAAAAAATTATAGAAATTGATCTCAGCTTTCCAACAATGGTTTTTTTTTTTTAAGATTTGGATGAATATCCAAGGAGATAAGGCCCTTAGATTGTAGCTGTACCAATTCTAATGGATCCTAATTAGAGTTGAAATTTAATTTGGACTCGATCTTTGATTTTACTGTAAAAAGAATATAGTTATCCTACATCAGACCCCTCCACTTGTAAAAGACTTGTCCTTAAGTCAAAACTTGAATTCTTTGTTGTTGCAGTTATATTCTCCTCAAACATTTTTCAACATAGAACTTAATGATATAAACTGATAAGATTTCCTCGATTAACGTCTTCAATGCTTTACTCTCCTATTTCCTTTGACATAACCATTTGAACTTTTGCAGGATTTTCTTTGACCTTATTTGAAATAAAATTTTTGTACACACCAACTTATAATTTATTGTCATGGAATAAATGTATTCTTCAAAAATTTACTGATAATTACTAAAATAATCTAAATATATCATTGCAAATTTTGAATATTGTATAGTGATAATTCCTATAGGAGTTCCCTTCACTCGTTTAAGAGAGTTGGCTTTTGCTAAATTCAAAGAATAATCATGAGTATCATAATCAATATTTTCACAAGTAGCAAACTCTACCTTGCAGCCTTCACGATTATCAATTGATTCACATGAATTCTCATCAATAGTCTCTTGAAAATTTTTTGTAACATCCAAAGCCACTTTTGTATGATCTTCTAACTCATCGAAGAAAGAATCTTTGGGGCCCTCAATAAGTTCTTCACTAGTTTGTTTGTCTTCTACACGATCCACAACCCCTTCTTCAGCTTGATTATTTAATACTAGAGGGAAGTTACTAAGATGTGAAATTAACACTTCATGGTTGTCTCCATCAATTTCAATTTCGAAAGCCCTTGGATAAGAGATTTGTCTTACTTGATTTTGATCCCCTTTTAAGAACTTCATGTTGAATAGTTTAAGTATCTTCGGTCACGAGCGGATTTTTTGCTTGCCTTCATGTGTTCTTTGGATTTGAATTTGCTCCCACCAAGATGAAGCATAACCATCAAACTTGTATTCAATAATCTTCACCTTCATCTCTTTAGGAATCTCCATAAGCTTAAATAATTTCTTAACTTTATCCATCCAAATAAATAAATTGTCATAACCATGAAAGTATGGAATATTCACCTCACCAAGGTTTTGGTTTTCCTGAGTAGCTTCGTATGTTGATCTCCAGGATGTCAGACTATGAGCTTCTTCGATGATTAATTAATGAACTTGGTTCTTAGTTTTGATCTATTTCAAACCTTCATACTTTCTAGTGATAGAAGCAAAAAAACTTTATTTGATCAAATCTCAAATTTAATAATCTTCTAGATCACTGTCCATGGAGTTGTCGTCACCAACTACAATCGATGGAGTTGAGTCAAGAAGCAACCTTACTCTGATACCACTTGATGTAGTGGGAGAGGGCATGAGGAATAGGGAGAAGATCATCATCTTCTCACCACAATAGATCCTTGAATCCACATGGAAGATGGAAAGGGAATAAATCCAAAATAAGATAATATTATTGATAGAAAAACTCTCCCTTCGTCACAACCTTGGACTGTGTATATATAGTCCTCTAATAAACTTAAGAGTCCTACATGATGTAGACTAAAAATAGAACTTATACTCTAATGAGAATTCTACTTAACATATCTTAAATAAAAAGATCTAAATCCTATTCCTTATTGGACTAGAGCAGTTATTAACTTTGACTCCTAAATATATCATATTTTTTATCAATACAGATACCAAATTAGCCAAAATAACAAATAAAAAAATTATAGAAATTGATCTCAGCTTTCCAACATGTGGTTATTTGCTAGATTTGGATGAATATCTTAGGAGATATGGCCTTTAGATTATACCTATACCAATTCTAACGGATGCCAATTGAAGTTGCAATTCAACTTGGATTTGATATCTGATTTGACTATAAAAAGGATGTAGTTGTCCAACATCACAGTCAGAACATGTATTATATGTAAACAAGGAGATAATGGTGTTTTGGATGTTCAAAGGGTTTTTTTGCCATCCATGTTCTTTCAATGTAAAGAGATATGTGTAATGTTAATCTAGTATTCTATTTTTTTTCACTACTAATTTATTGGTGGTAGTAGCTAATTTCATTCAAGTACATTGTAAATTAATTTGAAATATCACTAAATTACAATATGCCAATGCTTCTTGTTGAATTTTTGTTGGGATTGAGAATGGATTGCAAGGGAATTTCCTAGTGAATTATTTTTACAATGATGAAGTAAAATATTAGGCTTATTATTACTATTCATGTAATTTATTGGTTGGTTTGGACGACTCGTAGGAGGTGAGAAGGGCCTTTACTCTGTCCCACACAGTTTATTACTAAAGGCTGAACTCTAGAATTACGTCATTTGTCTTGCAGACTGAATTACAGAAGACCGTGCCTAGGATTGTGTTACCTATTTTGGGTGTGCTAGTGATATTAATGAAAGTATCACTGTTCATAAAGTCAAATTCGCTATCAGTTTCAAATTACAAGACTCCTTGAGATCAAATTAGCTGATCCAGTCTATGCCTCATGACCTATAAGATGGAAATACTATGAGGGGGACTGCCGGAGTGCTCTTTAAAAGAAAAATAATAATGAAATTCCGAGACTAAGAGCTTGTATATTTGTAAAAAAGATAGAGGTACATTTTTCTATACCTTAATGGACTATATTTTATAGGATACTATATTTTATAGGAATAGTATCCTTAATTGTTAGAAAATTTGGCATGATTATCTACTGAAATATAGTTACCCTCTTATAATAGATTTCTTCTGGATTTTGTTTTGGGCCAACTTATCTAACCTTAATTGAACTTGTTCAAGAGTGCACTGTATCATTAGTATAAAAGTATCTATACTCTTTGAAACTTTTTTTGCATCTATGCCCTTCAAATTAAAATAATACTAATTTTTAATAACAGAGCTTTGCGTATGTATTCTTAAATGGGTTGAGTTTAACTATATAAAAATTTACTTTGATAATTTTACATTTTATTTGTTAGAAAACAAGTTGTTAATTTGGTCTCAAAGGTATAGATGCAAAAAATATTAATTAGAGAGATAGGAAAGTAATTAAAAATTTTAGAGGGATATATATACTAGTTCAGTATTTTTTCTAAGGTATATACATGCCAAAATTCCAAAATTCTTTTGTAGTCGTTCAGACATGATTGAATCCATGCCCAAGTCCTAGTTGGAGTTTGAGTCCAACCGTGATTTGTCTGAATCCAACTGTTATGCCCAAGTCTTGGTTAGAGTCGGAGTCAAACTAGTCTGCGATTCACACTGCATTACTATATAAGGAAGCAGCCTCCAACCTGTGACCATCTCTTCTCTCATTTCAAACAGGAGAAACCCAAAGAGCCATCCTATATCTCAGCAACAAATTTGTAGTGAAAATGGCTAGGGATTCCTCTATCTTCCTTGCCACCTCCGTCTTCTTATTCTTCATATCCTCATCTCATCCCCTTGCACCTTCTTCTTCTTCTTTGTCCCCATCTCCTTGCCAATCCCCCTTTTTATCGTCTTACACGGTAAGTAGAAAAAGGGTTGGGATAGCTTTCTTTTTTGTTTTTTGAATGAATTCTTGATGCCTTTTCTTGGATCACAGGTGCAGGAACTAGAGCCCAATGCAGGAATCGAGGAGTGAAGCAATTCTCTGAGCACTTCAACAATTCTTGCTCTGGATCATGGAGGCATTAGGTGTGGGTTTCTCTTCACCCTTCTTTCAAATTCTGTAGTCTCTCTCTCTCTCTGTTCTTTCTTTGCATAATTTTTTTCTCAATGCAACACATGTTTTCTGATATAGGATTCTCCATAACTTCAGGTTCAATTGCAACACATGAAGGAACTGCTTCAGGTGTCCTTTTTTTCTAGACAATACTGCAATTATGCCATTTTTAATTTCTTCTATGCAACTTGTTCAGTGTAAGATAAGTTCTTTTTGTCAATATTCTAAATGTTTCATTATTGACGTATTTATGGTACCAGTTGAGGAAAGAAGGAAGAAGAAATGAGTATGAACAGCACAAACTTCAAGACTTGAATCAGCGACAAAAATTGGTAACGCAAACTATCGCTCAAGACCACATAGTGTTGTGCTTGAATGCTGAATGTCTCTTACATGACAAAGTGTTTGAACTTACTCATAGCTTGGACCTTTCTTTATGTTGGTTCTCTAGAGGAAGATAGAAGAGGCTGCCATGGCTACCAAGAAGTTGAAGGAGTTGCTCAAAAATCTGCTGGACCTGAAAATTAGGGTGAACTTTACTCTTTGACAATGTTGGATTTTTACTCCTCAATTCTAATATTTTGCTTTTTTGTCCAGTCATTGCAAATGAAAATTCTCCAGGCATCCAGTATTTAATGCACACACTTTATTTGCTTTGTATGAATTTAAGGCTAGACAAAATTTTGGGATATTGTTCAAAAGGGACTAGTATGAGATTTGATTTAAAACCTCAAGTTAGTGAGAAATCCTTGCAAAGGTGGCTAGATCATGAGCTTGAAGTTCGTTTAGAATATGAGAAACAAAGTCAAGTGTATGAACTCTATTCCACCTAGAACTTTCGAGTTAGAATGGTTCTATTTCAATTAAATACATTTTCCTTTTCCCATAGACAAGCTGCATTGGTGGAAGAACTTGCCGTTTTGAAACAAGAGGATGCATTTTCTATAGGTCTTAGTCCCTCAAGGTGAAAATATGGACATTCAAGGTAAAAGAAGCAACCTTTTAAGTGATAAATTTGAGATTTTTGGACTAGAGTTTGTGTTGCTCATCTGGGTAGTTGTATTATTTTTCTTGAGAAAAGATGATGCCTTTCTTGTTGAAGTACCATTTTTCTTTATGTTCTCTCTTGTTCGGAATATATTCTATGTCCCCAAATGCACCACTTGCAAGAATAGCATCATTAGA
The DNA here is from genome assembly GCA_005019695.1 of Trichopus zeylanicus subsp. travancoricus. NCBI lineage: Eukaryota > Viridiplantae > Streptophyta > Magnoliopsida > Dioscoreales > Dioscoreaceae > Trichopus > Trichopus zeylanicus. The sequence continues at coordinate 24,871 of RXID01015466.1, forward strand.
GTTTCTTCCAATACTCTTGCTGCAATGGCTTCCCAACTATATCAGAGGCAAAATAGTGAGAACAAGCATTGAACGGGCATGGGTGCCAAAATCAGATGTGATCCATGGCAGATGCAAAGAACCTGCTTCAGTACATGTTTGGTGTTGCTGCAGATGCAAGGTTTTCCTTTACTATTCTCATTTTATTATGCACTCTAATATATTTTCTTTGTTTGCCAATTTCTGTGCCCAATTGTTAGAGGCATATAAACCAAGGAGTAACCCATGACCTCATCTTACATAGAAAGCACACATAAATTACAAATTTCTAGGATAGTAGGTGATATTTTATAAAAATCATTTCCTCAAGATTTTTAGATGGATGTTGTTCCCTTCATAGTTGCCAATCTTACTAAATTCAATTCCTAGATCAGTGACCTAAATCTTTGATGAGGAAAAGGGATATATATATATAATCACTTTGAATCTTTGACAAAGAACATGTAAAGCAAGCTTTGAACTCTTTAGGCTTTTTGCTTGAAATTATGACCTTCACTACCGTGATTTTCATGTCTTACTTAAGCAACCACTACTATCACTGAATCTCTGGTAGTTCCACATACCATTCCTATTCTATATTTGATGAAATAGAATTTTTGAAATGTTGATATGTTTTCCAACAAGTGCCAATTGAGGGAGAAAGAAGCTGAAATCAAAGAGCTAAAGGAGCAGACAAATGAACTTGTTGGCATTCTCCGTCTAAGTGAAGCATGAAGAAAAGACATACAAAAACATCTTAAATTGAGAGAGCTATGACTGCTGCATTGGCCACACCACCTTCAATGAGTATATTTGTCTAGGATCCATTTGTTATGTGCTTTGATTACTAGATACAACTATCATATCTTGGGTGTTGAGTTCACCATATGCAACTACATATCTAACATTTGAAATTGGTGAAATCAATTGAGGAACTTAGTGTTGTATGACTCAATACTTTTGATATTATTTTTCAAGGAAAACCAAATGGTTCATTGAAGCATTGTGCTAACGAGATCAGTAGTCCATTGTCTCCTATGACAGTTCCATCTCATAAGCAACTCAAATACATGCCTGGCATTGATAATAGCCCCAAAAGAGGTGCAGAGACATTCATCAGCCATCCACAAAAGGTCCTTTCATCTATTAATCAGATGATTAAATGATTATTATTTGACCATTTATTTTTACAAGCGAAGTATTGCCTCTAACCATAGATGGTTCCAGTTAAGCAACTATCCATGGGAAGAAAACTGGCATTGGCAGGGCAAGCATGTAAGCTTTGGAGATGGAAAAGGAGCCATCACCAATGGTTGCTTCAATTCAAATGGACATGATAGAAATCATGGAGATTGCTAAATACATCTGACAATGTGATGAGACAATCGCAAGGACAAGCCCTCAACCTTGGCAACTAAGAGGCATGTTGTGACTTTTGATCATCTCTTCTTATCACACGTCTCCATCCACAATGCTAACTATTTCATTGACCTCTGAGTAACAATACAGATATTGCAAGTAAACTTCAAAGGAACTCCCTAAGCTCTTTTAGTCCAAGAGGCCTACTTGTACATATGTACAAGGTCATACTACAGATGTGTACTCTAAGTGATCTGAAACACCAAGCATGGACATTGCGCTAACAAGCAAGTGATCGACAATGATAGCCCGATTGGTGTTCCATGAAATAGAAGTTTTTTGGGTTATATTAATATGTTTCATACGTGGATGTGATTGCTAGAAAAGCATCCTATAAAGTGATTCTGATGCTTCCATTACTCCAGGTTTTAAGATTGGAGGTGGCATAATTCTTTATTTTATCTTTTGTATTATGCTTTTTTTTACAAAATGTTGAGATCATATTGTGTAAATGTTTTATTTTGGTTTGATGTGAGAGTTACATTTCGTTATTTTTGTAAGTTGTAAAAAAGTAAAGTTATTGATTGTCTAAATGATTGAATTGCCTTTGTGTCTTATCTATTATTACTTTTGTTCGTAATATTGCTAAAAAAGGAAAAAAAATGTGCAAAATAATTTCTCCATTTCATCTGTTCAAGCTAGGATTGTAAATTAGTTGAGTTAAGCCAACTCGAGCTCAGTTTGACCTCCAAATCATTGGCTCGAGCTTGAGTTGAGCTCAACTAGTAAACACTCTTTAAGCTCATGCCAAGTTGAACTCAAATTTAAATTTTAAAAATTATTTTTAATTAGTTTATATTAAAATAATTATTAAAAAATTTAATATTAAGATAATGAATTAACATAATAATATCTAAATATATCAAATTATATCAAATATATCATAATTAAATAATTAAATAATGTTATATATTATATCTTATATTTTTAAATTATTTTTTTATAAAGTTAAAATAAATAAGCTATCTTAGAATTGAGCTAATCGGGTCTAGCTCAAGCTCAACTATTTTACAAAATGAGCTAAATTTTTGAGTTCGAACTGTTTCTAAACTGTAAGCTAAATTAACATTCCTATTTCAAACACAATATACATGAAAAAAATTTTCAAGATAAAATCAAGTTAGCCCAAAAAATTCAAGTTTTCATTTAATTTTGAGATATTAATTGAATTTATCTTTTCAAAAAAAAAATTTTAAGTTGAATTCGATTTACAAAATAAAAAATTCAAATAAATTTGAAAATTTGTTCATAATTATTTTGTACTAAAAAATAATTCATAATTATGATAAAAAATATCTGATATTAAGTTTGATAATATTTTTTTTATTTGATCACTAAAATAAAATTAAAAATTGATTCAAATATTTTTTTTCTATTATTTTAAGAATGATCTTGAATTTTTTATAATAACTTAATTTAACTAAGAATAATGTAAAATAAAATAATAATGTGCTCTGTGCTTGTCCATCTCTCTGCTTTCCACCTATAAATAATAGTCCATCTCATTTGAAACCGAGCGAAATCGAAGAGCGAGCTAGTGGCTCAAGTGAAGAACAAGAACCAGCCAAAGCTAAAGCCCCAGCACGGACTCATAAGCGTTCTCTCTCTGTTTCCCTCCTTTTTTCTATTTGATTATATGATTAATCCCTCATTTTCTTGGATTCTTGCTCTTCTCTCTTCTCGTGATATTTCTTCGGAGATTTCTCCTGATTTTCGAGTAATTTCTTATCAAGAATGGATACTGGAACTAGGGTTAGGGTTTCCAATAGAAAGCGTAGATCCTTTCTTTGCGATTGATTTTTGAAGTTTTAAATCTCGCTTCATTGTGATAATTTGGATCCTATTACTTCCTATTTCGCTAGAATGGTAATTTAGGTTACGGATGAAGAATCTCGATTCTGTTTTCTTGTTTCATGTTTTTCATGTTATTTCTCTTCCATTATTGTTCTTCTTGTAATGTTTAAGAAACAACTTGTTATCAAGAACGGATACAGGATAGGGCATCGACAGAATGAATGAAATTTTTTTTGTGATTAATTTGGTGTTGGTAACTAGGGTTTTCAATCATACTTGGGCCTCTTTGTCATCCGAATTAGGATGGTAATTTAGGGTATGAATGATGGATCATCAGTCTTGGTTTTTATGCACAAGAGAAATGAAGGTATATCAGATGAAGGAAAACCGAAAGAAGCCTCCTCTTAATCTTCTCTTTTTTTCATTTGATTTTTTCTATCTTTTCATTGATTCTTCTTCTTGTTGTGATGTTTCTATGGGCTTTAAGCCCAAATTTCATGTAATTTCTTACCTAGAATGGATGTAAAAAACCAGCTAAGGCATGTAGTAGAAAGCAAACAGATCTTCTCTTTATAATTAGTTTGTTGAAGTTCATAATCTTATTTTCCCGGGACACATTGTGATTCTTGGTCACCATGTTTTGATAGAAAGGTAATATAGGTCATTCAAAATTTTGATCTGATTTGGTTTTTTTGTCTACAAGGAAATGAAGATATACCAGATAAGGACAATGATTGTGTGTGTATTTGTGTCTCAAGAAACAAGATATTTATCTTCTGGTAGGTTGACAATGATCAGAAATGCTCAAATGTAGGAGGCAAATAGCTATGAAGATCCAAAAAATTAGTGACCATAACTTAGTGCTACTTATAATGAAGTGGCCCAATCGTTCTTGTTGTAAAATTTGAACATCTTGTGTTGTTTTGTGTTGACTCTAAGATCTGGATTCATGCATCTTCTCAAACTCGAGATGCATCATGCTAGATAGGTGAAGAAGCAAGGAAAGCAAGGTGATGTGGCCCAATTCCACTCTCAACCTGATGCACTGGGGTTAAAGATAGTTCAGGTCACAGTTGATGATTTCTTTAGGTTTGTAGAGAAATCATATTTGCTTTGATTGATGATTCTTTTCTTGATTGATCTCATAGTTTATTTACAATGAATATTCTGCCTGTATTCTGAGAGCAGACTGCTATTACTGTCAAAGTTAAATTAGATTAGGATCTCCTAGAGTCTGATGGTTTCTGTTTTTGTTGCAGATCTCTAGCTGACCAGCTGGAAGAGAATGAAGTGAAACACCAAAAGTGTCACCACATGGTGGTGCAATATATAGTGGTATTTTTGCTTTGTGCTTGTTCTCACCAGTTTTCCATCTCTAAGCTATGTTGTGATGAGTGTTTATGTGCTTTGGATGTTGCATTTGCTTAGGGACATCAGGGTGAGGGAATGAGATATCATGACATCATGCTTTGGTGTTACTCTTTAAAATTTAGCTTATAGCTCTATAGGGGACTTTGTTGACAATCACCAGCTAGGTTACATTGCGACAAACACTTCTGTTTTGAACGTGATGAACCCAGAGTTATACATGACTGCTCGTCTTTGTCCTCTTTGCTTGCAAAATGGAAATTACAAAGTGCAACTTCATATTGCTGAGATAATGATGATCATACTTATGCTAGTGTTGGAAGGCATTTGTTTGATGTGTCAATCCAGGTGCTTATTTTTCCATCTCAACTGCTAGTTCTGTCTAATTGTTATAACGCTAGTAAATTGCCTTGAATCTATTTCTATATTTATATAATCATTTCAAAAGGAAACAAATAGAAAAATTGGCCTCATATTTTTGTATTCAATTCCATTTGCTCTTCTAAACTTGGAGTGAGAAATATGAATTGATGCAAGAACTTTGCAAGTTGCCAGAGTCTACATGCCATAACCTAAAACTATGCAAGGCAAGAAGGTTTTGAGTGACTTTAATATTGCGAAAGAAGCTAATGGAACAGGACGGGAAATTATCAAAAGCTACGATGCTGATGTAGATGGTAACACTTTGGAGATTCACTTTCAGCGGGCTGGGAAAGGCACCCATGACATTCCAAAACTTAATGTTTATGGGCCATTAATCTCAGATATTTCAGTTACACCAAGTGGAAGGACTTAATGTGAACTAAGGTTTGTGCTAATTTTTTTAGAACAAGCGGAGGAATTTAAAAGCCCAAGGTATGTTGTTCTGATCTTTTGTAAGTTTAAATCTATTATTTTTTTAGTCTCTATTCAATCCTAAAACCCTAGACATTTTATATTGATGTAGTTTTATCATTGCATACTATTGGTACTCTTATTCTAATTTATGTGATGCTTGGAGGAGAATGAAGATTAATGTATACTTTTTTGATTTGAATGTGAATTTAAGTTAATTTTTCCTGACTTATGAATTGTGAATGAAAAAGATCTAACTTATTCTGATTTAATTGAATAATTACAATAATAATACAAGAGCGTAACGATAAAAAGTACATAATATTCCCAATGAATAGGAATAGTATGCAACCAAATAAAATTCAAATAATCTAACTATATACGAGTGAAATATAAAAAAAATAGTGATTTTCAACACTCTCTCTCAAGCTAGAGATTACATATTTTTCATTTTCAGCTTGTTTATAACTTTATGAAATCTCGCAGTAGTAAGTCTTTTTCTTGAAATATTAGTTTGTTGATTCATGGAAGACATATATGGAATAGTGATACGATTGTTATTTAACTTCTTTTTAATGAAATTTCGATCCACTTCAATATGCTTTGTCATGTTAGACTGAACTCAATTATGGAAAATCCTTATACTTGGATTATTGTCACAATAGAATCTCATAGCTCCTCTTTTAATTTTTAGGTCATTCAAAATTATCTTAAGTCATAATAATTCACATTTACTTTTATGTCATCTGATTTTTCTTCTCTTGTTTTTTTTTATTTTATATCTTTAAATTCTCTTCAATTTTTTTTAATATAAAATTTTGTGTTTCAGTTTCTTTTTTATTTTACTTTTTTAGTTTTCATCTTTTCTATGTTTTATTCTTTTTATTTTTTTTGTCTAATATTTTTTTCTTCATATTCTTCTCTTCTTCTACATTTATGTTTATTTTGTACCATATTTTATGTTTTATATTATTTATTTATTTATTACTCTACATCTTGCTCTTCTTCTCTTAATTTTTTTTGTTTTGTATATTCAAATTCACTTTCTTAATTTTCTTTTTCCTCTACTTCTTAAGTTTAACTTGTGTTATATAATTTTTTATTTTGTATTTTATGATTAATTTTTATTTTTATATATTTTATTTACTTTTCTATCTTATATTTTGTTCCTTTTTTCTTAATTTTCTTTTTCTCGTTTTATGTCTTTAAACTCTTCTTATTTTTTTTAATATACAATTTTGTGGTTTTTATTTTTTTTTTGTTTATATTTTTTTCCAAATGTACCTTAATGGTTTGAAAATGTTCTTGAACACCCCCCAATCTCTTGAAAGTTTTCTCAAATTCCCCCGATGACTTGAAATTGCTCCCAAACCCCCGAATGGCTCAAAAAAAATGAAAATTTTACCATTAGAGGAACTTTAGATCATATTCAAAAGGTATATTTTTGTGATTCTATTCAAGGGGTTGACTGAGTCTAAATATGAACCAGACTTGTATGTTTGAAAAACTGTATCACTTTGGGAGTCATAAGACTTCAGACATAACATCTTTGTATTTTTTGCATGTATCCACAATTGCGTGGAACTTCTAGGATTGGTTGTAGTAGATGCAAGGCCTTCTTTTATTCTTGAAGTAATACATGCACATCTATCATACGCAATGTCCTCTTACAAGATAATGTGCTTTTTATTCTAGTGTCACATCTTGCATTTTACTATGAATGCTTTTGAAATGTAAATTGGCACAGTTTGCCTCTAGAAAGAAATCTAAAGCCAGTATTGTGATTATTGCCTCTGATTCTGTGAAAGTGTTGTGCTGTATATGTTTTCAGCTTCAAAATTTTGGTTGCTTTGTAGTTTAGCTATATTGCTACCTTTCATGGTAGACTCCACTTAAATCTGGTTTAGGTTCCGATAATCAACTTGAGTGTCCTATATGAGTATCAAGCATTAGAGTCTGTTTTGAAAGTGAGTAGAAACGTGATCATCATGATTAGCAGGATTAGCATATAGAGTGCTAGTAGGCTGTTTACAATTATCACATTCCTCCCTTACTTTCCAAATTAGCATTTAAAGTTTTAAGAATAATGTGACTTTTCCACCAATTAACATTTGATAATCACTTGATCCTGTCTGTTTGATGCCTCAGGTCTGTCAAATGGACATCGGCTTTAGAGTTATGATTATTGTCTCAGATTCTTGCCTTTAAACTCCCCATTAGGTTACATTTTGAACTTATTGCAGACTGTAGAACTGGAACATCTGGCTTTTTATTTTGATTCTGATTTGTCCATGGAAGTGTTGACAAAACCATGAGATGAATTAGTTTCTTCAGAGTAGAACCAGGCTGGTTTTCTTTTTGGTGCTGGGAATTTCAAACTTCTGAGTGCTTGCTAAATTATGCTGAATTCACTGTATTTGTTGTATGTATTTGAATTAGGGAATGAGGGTGCTAAATCTGCAGGTTTCCTTATAAAAGAGCATAACTAAATTCTACATCCAGTCACAAGGAATGCAAGTACAGAAAACTGCTGATAGATGCAGCTAGAAGCACCCAAGCACTGCAGAGAGTAGCAGTGAATCTAGATAATGTTACACTATGTCTATCCAATGTCAATCCTCAAGCTACACATTATATGCAGATTTTGTTGAAGAAATATGGGATTTATCTAATGCAGCACTGCATTTGCACTTTTGCAGGATGTGTATGTTGTAGTTGGCAGATAACTCTACTACATTTAAGAGTGTCTGAAATATGCTTACTACTATCCAACTGTTCTATTAAAATCTAACCCCAAGTTTGGGTGGAAGTATGCATACAAAGTGGTAACAGATGAAATGAAGAAGGCGAAGTAGTTAAAATGGTAGTTAAATACATTATACTATATTCATGTTTACATACAAGATGTCTGGCACATCACCTGATGACCATCCTTTAGTTGCTAATATTACATGAAGAATGCCTGTGATAGTTACTTATATCTCATATTGTATCCGTTCATAATGCACTAAATTTGTTTCCTTGTTCTGAGCCTGCTTGTTTTCATACATATATGTGGTGTTTTTGTTTTAAATCACAAATTTATACTGTAACAATTGATTGCACATGATATATATTAGAATAAAATTGAAATACTAATAAAATTTAGAATAAGTAGTTGGGTTATGCCTATTATATTCTATTTATATAATGGGCTTGGTTTTTTAAATTATGTAAACTTAAAAGAAAAAGCAAAGAGTAGTAGCGAGCTCATAAATAGGAACACAGTCACTTTGGTTATATATGGTCCATCTAGTCTATTTTAACACATGCTTAATTTCTTGATATGGCATGTTAATTTCAATCATGAGGAGTTGATGTTTAAATCTTTAGAGTAATTTGGAGTTTTTACACACCAAATGATCGGCTTGACCTTCATACCCACCTCTCGTATTTGAGAGGTCTTGAGTTCGAAACCTTGATACACTTTATTTGTTGTACGTTTTGACCTCACTGGGGTCCGTGGAAATATGCCGACATGCTGCAAGCAATGGGGTTAGATTTAGTTTATTATATAAACCATGTGAACTTTATTATTCTCAAAATATAAAGAAAAATTGGGGTTTCTAGGCATCCATGGTATAGTATAAACATGTCTAACACAAATTTGAGATTCGTTTGTTTATTGGGTTTTAAATGTGGATCTCAATACTTGAGTGGAGAGATGTACTTATACTTGCAAAATAGAAGATGGCATTTGGCTGGTCACAAACTTTATTCTAGTATGTCTTGATTGTACTTAATGATTCTATTCTTCAAACCGGAGCTATGTTGTTATTGTTTGCAAAGTGGCTTCCTCTGCTGGTTTTCTGGCTCAACTTATAGCTTTCGAGAGTTGCTTCTGAGTACATATAGACATCTGAAGATCGTTTTTGCTTATACAATTTGGTGTTAGTGTTGGCTTGATTATCTCTAGAAGCACCGAGGAAGAAGATCACCAGCTTAACTGTTGTTACTTGTTTCTGGTTCTAAGAAAGAAAATGTAGTGAAAGAAGCTAGGTGAACGATTATCTATGAAACCCTTGTTTTAGAGGATCAAATGATCCCAGATCAAGAAAAGAGTTGACAGGCATTTTCTCTTTTTTTCAATTTTGTTTATGTCAAGTTGTCCCACATTGCTTGCAGTGGGAAAGAAGATGGTTCATTATTAGTTATCTTTCTGCCTACAGTATTCTAATTTATGTATTTATTTGTCTAAGTAAATAACAATTGCCTTGATATTTATCTTATTGTTGAGGATGACTTCTGCAGTGGGAAGCCCTCATGGGAGAAGGTTTTAAGATATGAGGAAACACGAGAAACTATATCGCTATAGACAGGCTTCACTTTTGAAATTAGATTCAAAATGTTTGGTGGTGGATGACAACCAAGAAATTACGAAACTAGATCATGAGCTATTGATATTGATCTCATTCTTCAATGGAGGTGACAAACACCTTCCCATTGACACGAATCAATATTGATCTTTGTAGATCTCCATGACTATCTAATATTAAGTGGATGATTCCAGGCTAGTCCTTGTAAGTACTATGTTAGTTTATTAGTGCTAGAGTCGAGAATGTGGTTTATTGCCGCTGGAGTCTCGAATAACTAATATTATTCTTCAGTGTCCTTAACTTCATAAACAGGTAGCCAGTATATCATTATTCTTAAAAAGGAATTAATGGGTTGATTATCACCAAAACTAGAATCTTCAACTAATTTAGGAAAAAAATGTTTCTTGGAGGTCGAGTTTTTTTGCTAGTTTATGACAATTTTGTTGTATTTTTCCTACTTTATGTGTGGACACCTCATTTGTATTTCTCTTTGTTGCAAGTTTTACTTTATTTTGCAGGATGTTGGATGCACAAATTTGTGCAGTAGTCATCAGAATCAGATCTTTATCAGAAAAAATAGAAAGCAAAGGGATCTTTCTGACCATTTGGATGGTTGTCTCCACCTCGACATCGTTTTCTTTTTTGTACACTTTTCTTTATTTTATTGGTTGTAATTTGGCCTTTATACTAAGAAATATAGCTCTTTTTCAGGACTAGATCCACAAAGGATGAAAATGAGCCTAGAGGTTTCACAGATGAAGCACAATTGCATCAAAGCTTGTCAATGAAGGTCAAGTTTGCCTTTCTGACTTATCATTTGAAGGGCCTGATTGTTCCATTCAATATTGTTTTGAGGTAAAGGTTTTCATCCTAAAGTTGGGCTCTTGTAGGTTCCCTCATCTTGTGTTCTTGCTGAGGTTTAAACTTCATATGCATATCTGGTTTTGATTTTTCAATTTGCAACTTTAACTACAACACTGTCCTTTGGGGAAGGCTGACCCAATTTGGCCCAACCAAATTCTGACTGACTGGACAGTTGACGTGCCTAAGCTATGTTCTATGCATTGAGAGATTCACATGTTTGGAAAGTAGACTAAACCACGGGACAAAAACATCATGGCCTCTCACCTTTCAAGGAAAGCAAAGAAATAAACATGGGCAACATAAAGACCACAAAGCAGATATTACACTCAACCATCATAATGCACACCTGATCGACAAATGTTTGCAGCATCCAAAGACGATCCGTTTGTGAACTCGACATTTCTCACATCCTATTTCCATCAAAACATGCCCAAAAGCCAAGGCACAAGAAACATAATGGTCACCATTTGGGAATAAAAAGAGGCTCAGATCTACCATTTTATCGGACAAGCATGGTGACCGAAAACAAGGTTGCCTTGACATTAGCTTGTTAAAAGCCTTATCGATACACCACAAACTAATTTTATGCAACCTAGAGTACATATGCAAGCAAACAAGATCAGATCAGATTTCGCATGATCCAAAATCAAATAAAAAGACCATCCCAACATTGTAGGAACAGAGGAGGTTCATACCTAGCGGTGAGCAAAATCGGTTTACCGTACCAGTTTTGCATATTTTAGAACCGGAATCAGATCCGGTTCTTAAAAAGTCAAGAACCGACACTGTACCGATTTGAGTTAAGAACCTGTTTCTCAGTTCTGATTCTGAATCGATTTTAAATCGGTTCTAAAACCGGTATATCGGTTTTTTGTAATTATTTATTTTAAAATATTTTATTTTACATTAAAATTTTATAAAAATTTAATTTTAAATACACTAATATATAAATTACCCAAAAATTTATTTTATTCATTATAATCCTATAAAAATATAATTTTAAATGTATTAATATATATAACAAAAAATTATATTTTAAATTTTATATTATGCATAATTATAGAAATATATTTTTTAATAACCGGTACGGTTCCAGCAAACCGATTTTTTACAAAATATAAAACCGAAATCGGAACCGAATTTTCAGTTCTATCAAAATTAAAAATCGGAACCGTACCGGTTTGCTTTGAGAATCGGTTTTCTGATACGGTTCTCAACCAGTATGGTTTGGTATACCGGTTTTTCGATTTTTTTTTGTTCACCCCTAGCCATACCACACCAAACTATGTTTAGATCAAAGTTTTACGTTTCGGTCGAAACCGAGCCGTTTCAGCCGAAACGGCTCGATTTCAGCTAGATCTGAACCAAAACCCTAATTTTGGTTTCGATTTAGGATTTACTGTTCATCTTCACTGACGCTAGAGCTCGAGCGCGGACGGGAGCTTGCCGGGCTCGCAAGCGGGGGCTGGAGCTCGTTGGGCTTGCGCGCGCGGGGGAGAGCTCGCCAGGCTCGCATGGGCTGGGGGGAGCTTGCGCTGGCTTCGTGTTCGAGCCCGAGGGCCCCGCGAGCTCGCCAGCCTGCCGCCACTCCCTCGCCTATCTCGTGCCCGCACCGACCTGACCCTTACTCTCGCAAGCTGAAGCCAGCCTTGCACCGGGGCCAGCGCTGTCGCCAATCTGATTCCGACGCCCTTACCGGTTTCTGTCAGATACTGTTCATGTTCGTAATACTATTCACATAACTATTTATTATTTTTTAATATTTTTAAACATATTATACTTTTTTAATTTGAAGTTAAAATATAATTGAAATAAAATTAAATTTTAGTCAATATAATTAATAAAAAAAATATTTTGGTTGAAACTGAAATGAAAATGATTTTGATCGAAACACATGACCGTTTCACAAAAAATAAAGCCCAAAAAAATTTGTGTCAGTCTTATCCCCCATGCGAATCGCTATCACGAGATTGCACAGAGTTAGTTGTTCTCGTATGTCTATAAACGTTCATCTGGATCGTTCAGATACTAAATTCATAATTTCACATCCAGATATTTTAAACTCAACTGATGATGATAATAATTAATTATATTACATTATAATTAATAAATTATGTATGTGTCGATTATATTTTTTTATATAGTAATATATACAAACAGTGGTTAACTATCAAAATTAATTTTAATTAATTAAAATAGTATTTAATATTGTGGTAAATTTAATTATAAATTCTTTCATAATTTTTAAATTTTTATAAAAAAATTTTCAAAATTTTATCATATTTTTAATTTAAAATCAAAGCAAAGTCAAAATATAATCAAACTGTGGTTAACACACAATTAATAACTAAAAAAAATCTTTTGGCTGAAACCAAAACGACCGAAACGTATTAGTTTCGCTGGGCACCGAAACCGAAACCAATACTGAAAACCTTGGTTTAGATCAAATCAATATGATATGATCTAACCTGTGTTGATCAAATAAATATGATTAAATTTAGTGTATTTCTTTATTTGAAGGAGGGAGATCAAGTTCAATTGTCACAATTTTGCTTGTTCAAAATCCAGGCCATCAAAGTTCACTTATGAGCATAACCATTCATAATCCAAATTAAAAATCTATCAAATCACACTGGAACATTTTTCATACTGATAACAAACAGTAGCAGGTTAATCCAATCCACTCGTGGCTCCCCTCAAAGAGGATCACTTATTCCAAGGAAGCCAAGGAGCAATAATCATGGCATCCCAACTCTGAACAGAATGAAAAAAAGCAAGCAAACAAATGTATGATGAAAACTCACAAGCAAAAGTAAGTCCTGCCATCCCTAATTCCCAGAATTGCCAATCAGCAAAAGTATGCACCATCCGTCAGCTAGTCCAAACAGCGTACAGTAAAACAATGCACATAGAAGTGTTTAGCACATAGAACAAAAGCAATTAAAGACAGGATAGCCAATGCTGAAAACACTTAGTTTTCGAGAAATACGCAAGGGCTGCAAATGTTTTAAATTCAAGACATTTACAAAAACACAATTAGAAAAAGACAAACAAAAGCACAACCAATGCCTTCAGTCCACCGAGAACTTCAGCCTAAAAGGAGACTCGAGATATTAGGCAAAGCATCAAGGTTCCCCTGATAGCAATATGTGATGTAAAGTAAAGCAGATGCTAAAGTAGATGTGATGTAAAGTAAGATGCTAAAGGAGATGTGATGTAAAGGAGATGCTCCCTTATCACATCTACCCGTGTATCTAATGAGACAGGCTGCTCATCAACTCATGTAACCTCTATAAATAAGCACCTCAAGCCCTCCAGCCAGGGCATAACGAGAGGATTCAGAAACTTACTTCTTCTGTCGTTGCTTGGTCCCTTCTTCTTCACAAAAACACCTCCTTCCCGATTTACCAGCTACCTGCTCTCTAAGATTTGACTTTCTGCCACGACATCCCAATTCCCGGTCCCAATTCCCGGGTACTACCAACGATCCCGCCGAAAGATTGGTGTTCGGCGCTCGACTACCTATAAAGGCAAGTCGCACCCCTCGCATGCCCATGGTTGCCTCAAAAGATTATGCAGACATTCATAAATGGCTTGACAGTACATAATCACAAGTTCCACATTTTAGCATAATATGACCATTAAGCCCTGTCCCAAGTCATCTAAATTGTAGGGCTTTGGCAAATAACACCCAATATTTTCTTGATACTGGGAAAACCCCACTATTTTCAATATTTGCAAATAAGCCACAAAAACTCATCAAATGAGTAGAGAATTGAGTTACGCCAGTGCAATTCTTATTTTAGAAATGAGTAGAGAATTTGAGAAATGATGGAATATTCTTTTACAACAAATCAAAACCTAAAATGCAGGCCACTGACAGCTACCATGATCTGTAGGAACACAATCAAAAGAAAAGAAAATAACTATTAAATTATTTATTCCTGAATTCAGTTTCAGCTCAGCCAAAACTGAACTGTAGCAAAAACATAGAAGTTATTAGAAGAAAAAGATATTCCTGCACAATTTCAGTAGTATCTTAATTAGAACAAAAGAAAAAGAATGTTATGTAAGAAATAAACCAAACCCCAATGTTTAGCAGAAATGAGGCCTTAAACTTGTAAAGTATGCCATCATCAGGCAAAATGAAGGATCAGATTTGCCATTTTCAGCTAGTCAGGTAAAGTACAGCACATCATAGAGTACCAATGGCTGCAAAACATTATCACCTCACCATTATATCAATCAACCCCAATACAACATGCAACAGATCCAAGGGCTCTAGAAAATATCCCAAGCAAGAAAGGTGACTGCAAACATCAGGTGGAGTACATACAAAATAAACAGCACGAAACTGCAATGAGTTTCACGAAATAAGTCTGTGATATCCTGCTGTGCACTCAGTAGATTCCTGTTGTATTCTATTACTGTAGTAAGTTTGCCGAAGTATCCAATCAGGGTCTTAGGTGAAAAGCAGTGTCCGGTAGGCAGTTGTACTAGAACCGAAGATTTCAAGGAGTTCTTTGCAACAAACCAATATATTTTCTAATCGCAACACACCGTAGCCTCAAAAAGAAAGAATGGTGAATAGAACAAGGGATCGTGGGAAATAGCACGACAGATCAAAAAATAAATGTAAAAGGATGACAGAACAATAAAACTAACAGCAACTAAAGCAACAAGGATTTGCTGAATTAAATTAACCAAATCAACAGCTCTGGTTAAATCTTTGCTTGTCCAATCAATTAAAAAAAATCCCATCTGATTAGAGTTAAAAATGTAAGAGCAGTTACCTGAGAGAAGTATGGGTTATTTTCAGCTGGATTCCGAGTTAGTTCAGCAGATCAGGACTGCAAGCAGATCAGATCAGATCAAGCTAAGAACAATCCAAGCTTTTGTTGATGCAAGTAAAAGTAGGATGGCTCGGGTTACCGTTTGACTTGATAATGTACCACAATAACTTAACAGAATAAAAGAACTAGGAGGGGCTAAAGAGAATCAGAATCATGGCCTTCCAAGGAGAGAGAATGGTAAGGAAGCAACCTTTTTTGAGCCACAAAATCTGACCCTCAAAAGCCAAATAATTCTCATAAATATAGTTTGTTTCTCAAACATCTCAGCAACAGTAACAAAAACCCAGAAAAAAATCATAGAAAACCCAAAAACTAACACAAAAATCAACACTGGAAAAGCCCATCATCAAATAAATAAATAAAGCTTCAAGTGGCTCGGATCCTGACTTTGATCAATTACCAAAAACCAAGAGCCCTCTTCCAAGGCATCAACTTGTTAGAATGGCAGCAGCGATTGCCTTTGGAGGCCATCCAAACTGTCACAGCCACACCACCGCAACACAGAGAACAAAACCAAAGATGGGAACCATGGTCCTTTCGCTCAATGTGTGAACATCATATATAGAGGTGATTTAGCATCATCATCACCTAAAATGAATTTATGTGCGTTATGGGTGTGCTAGGACAAGAAAGGTGGACAATGAACATGAGATGGTGATGATGATAGAGAAGGAGAAGACGATGGCAGAATAGGATAAGGCCCCAGAGATGAAGAGGCAATCATCAGTGATAGGAAAAGAGATAGGTAGGAGGGCACAGGCTCTTTTAGAACACCAAACCCTAGCTCCCATTATCTCCGGCTATCATCCCTCCCATTGCCGAACCAGAATTGTGTGGAACGCAAAGCTCACAAAGTTGTAAGGTGAAGGACAGCTCAGATTAACTCTTGAGTTTTGATATTGTATCAGCAAACTATAGTCGCTGCAAAAAGACCAAAAAAGAATAGTAAGCCATCCATAATTGCCTTCCCACCTATATCACCATGATATTGAAGTAAAATATTAAAAGCAAATCATCACAGCCTCTAGAGAAACCAAGGTTTAAAACTGTGCTTTCAGTTTCAGATTTGAAGACATTAAAACCAATGCTTATAGAGGCTCAGGTTCAGACAATGCAAGCATGACTGGAGATGGCTGTGGCATAGGCTACCAAAGGTAGCAACAGGTGTTCCTTAGCGTGACGAGGTGTAGGTGCTGCTTGGCATGGCAACTCCAAGTGTACAGGGGTAGTTTGGAGTTATGATGGGTGCAACCTGATTAGCTACAAGGAGAACCAGCTAGAGGTGGAGGGCGGCTTGGTCCAGGGCTGAAGCATGGTTACGCAAAAAAGAAAAGAAGAGAAGAAAGGCAGAAAGATGGAAGGAAAGAAAACTAGTATGAGATGAGAACTTTAACCTTTTTCTTTGGTTGTTTTCTTCTTCCTACAATCACAATTAACCTCCTTTTGTTTCCTCCATTTCTCTAGCTTTTAATCTCCCTTCGATCTCCTCTTCATTGTTATTATTTTTTTTTACAGATTTTTAATTCTTTTTATAGATTTCGAAAAAGATTTTGAAACCAAATCGGAAGATTTAATGAGTGTAATTGGATCTTGGTTTTCTTGATTGATTTTATTTTGGAAACAAATAAGATTTGATTATAGATGAAATTATATGTCAAAATCTCGTTGAGATTTATTTTCTCTCAAATTTTGTACTACTTTTGATGGGCTAAAGTGTGATTTTATAAATTTCAAAGGTCTTTTTTAAAAAGGCCATTACACTTATTTACAAATAAAAATTTTTGAGAGGTTTATTTGCATATTTTCCAGAAAAGGAGGAAATAGCACATCACTTAGAGTACCACTATGGCTGCAAAACATTTTCAAAATTTCCTTCTCGGAGACTTATTTGTGATAAAAGATTGGTCAGGGACTTATTTATAAAAAAATTATAATTTTCATTTTGATCTATATATTTAATGAATTACATAAAAAATAAACTTTTGCAGCGAAAAATGATATTTAATTTTGTTTTAATTAAATTTGTTTTTGGTCAAAGAAACAAATTTTCACCGTTTATAAAATTAAATTGTAAAATGTGATATCCTATGTGTGACCATGTAGAGATTCCTGTTGTAAGAGATAAAAAAATCACTTTATCCTTTAACTTAACGTACTATTTTCAACATCAAAAACAATATTCTGTGTGCAGAAAATAAAAATTTCTTATTTAAAAATTTAAGTTTGACACATTTATTTTATTTGTAGTAGTTGTTAAATTTTTTTAAAATTTTGTTTGATCCTCTTTTAATTTTATTATATTATAGAAAATTTTAACAATTATAATACGAATATTTTGGCCATTTGATTATAATTAGTAAAAAATATAAAAATTCAAAAATATGAAACCTTGTTAAAAAACTTTTTTTTACATAATTATAAAAAATTTAAAAAAATATACATAATTTAGTTTTTTTTCAAAAAATTATAATTAAAAAAAATCATAAATTTTTAACATTTTCTTTCGTGAACCAAAGAACTATTGAACTGACTGCGAACCGACGTTTCGCATTATGCACTTTTACTTGTCCTTTTCGCGTTTGCTGAAGAATAGTCTGGCCGATATGATTCCCCATCCTACAATCCGATGTACCATAAAAGCGATTGGGCCCGTCAAGGCCCGATACCTACGGATTCGGGTCAAAACAGCCTCGAGAAAATCTAGGCCATCAAAGTTCAGTTATGAGCATAACCATTCATAATCCAAATTAAAAATCGATCAGATCACACTGGAACATTTTTCATACTGATAACAAACCAGTAGCAGGTTAATCCAATCCACTTGTGGCTCCCCTCAAAGTGGATCACTTATTCCAAGGAAGCCAAGGACCAATATTCATGGCAAGCAAACAAATGTATGATGAAAACTCACAAGCAAGAGTAAGTCATGCCATCCCTAATTCCTAGAATTGCCAATCAGCAAACGTTTGCACCATTTGTTAGCTAGTCCAAACAGCGTACCGTAAAACACATAGAAGCAGTGTTTAGCACATAGAACAAGAGCAAATGAAGACAGGATGGCCAATGCTGAAAACCCTTAGTTTTCGAGAAATACGCAAGGGCTGCAAAAAACACAATTAGAAAAAGACAAACAAAAGCACAACCAATGCCTTCAATCCACCCAGAACTTCAGCCTAAAAGGTTGCCTCAAAAGATTATGCAGACATTCATAATCACGAGTTCCACATTTTAGCATAATATGACCATTAAGCCCTGTCCCAAGTCATCTAAATTGTAGGGCTTTGGCAAATAACACCCAATATTTTCTTGATACTGGGAAAACCCCACTATTTTCAATATTTGCAAATAAGCCACAAAAACTCATCAAATGAGTAGAGAATTGAGTTACGCCAGTGCAATTCTTATTTTAGAAATGAGTAGAGAATTTGAGAAATGATGGAATATTCTTTTACAACAAATCAAACCTAAAATGCAGGCCACTGACAGCTACCATGATCTGTAGGAACACAATCAAAAGAAAAGAAAATAACTATTAAATTATTTATTCCTGAATTCAGTTTCAGCTCAGCCAAAACTGAACTGTAGCAAAAACATAGAAGTTATTAGAAGAAAAAGATATTCCTGCACAATTTCAGTAGTATCTTAATTAGAACAAAAGAAAAAGAATGTTATGTAAGAAATAAACCAAACCCCAATGTTTAGCAGAAATGAGGCCTTAAACTTGTAAAGTATGCCATCATCAGGCAAAATGAAGGATCAGATTTGCCATTTTCAGCTAGTCAGGTAAAGTACAGCACATCATAGAGTACCAATGGCTGCAAAACATTATCACCTCACCATTATATCAATCAACCCCAATACAACATGCAACAGATCCAAGGGCTCTAGAAAATATCCCAAGCAAGAAAGGTGACTGCAAACATCAGGTGGAGTACATACAAAATAAACAGCACGAAACTGCAATGAGTTTCACGAAATAAGTCTGTGATATCCTGCTGTGCACTCAGTAGATTCCTGTTGTATTCTATTACTGTAGTAAGTTTGCCGAAGTATCCAATCAGGGTCTTAGGTGAAAAGCAGTGTCCGGTAGGCAGTTGTACTAGAACCGAAGATTTCAAGGAGTTCTTTGCAACAAACCAATATATTTTCTAATCGCAACACACCGTAGCCTCAAAAAGAAAGAATGGTGAATAGAACAAGGGATCGTGGGAAATAGCACGACAGATCAAAAAATAAATGTAAAAGGATGACAGAACAATAAAACTAACAGCAACTAAAGCAACAAGGATTTGCTGAATTAAATTAACCAAATCAACAGCTCTGATTAAATCTTTGCTTGTCCAATCCCAGTATCCATGATTGCCTCACGAACAAAATGATTGGGGGTATCAGAATAAAAGATCTAAAGAACCATATTTCCTTGAAGCAAAACAAGGACTCTAGAACACCTCAGCAGTAATGTAGATTCGGTCGACTAACAGAAATGTTTCGGGTGCCGCAATGGATGGGTCGAAATTATTTCGGTTTAGGGTTTTCACGAGCATAGAGTGGGTGGGGCAAGCGCAGCGAGCGGTATATTGTGCAACGCATGTGGCGAGGGAAGCGCGTGCGAGGAGATCGTGCGGCGAGCTCGCGTGGCCTCCCAACCTGTGCCCTTGCGTCGGCTTCATGCCCGAGCCTACACCCTCAAGCCGGCCTCTAGCTCCCGCACCTGCACGCTTACGCACCCGAGCCGGAGCCCTCGCTGGACTAGCCCCCGCGCCCGCTCCCTCGCCGGCCTCGCGCCCTCCCCTGTCTGGTCCCCGCGCACTCGCCAGTTTGCTGCCGCTCCCTCGCCTCTCTTGCACCGTCGCCGCCCTGGCCCTTGCTCCGGCGAGCTGGCACCAGCCTCGCACCAGCGCTAGAGCCGTGGCCAGGCCGGCTCCAGTGCCCTCGCCGGCCTGACCTCCGTGCCGGCGCACTTGCACCTTCGCCCATCTCAACCAGATACTGTTCACGTGCATGGGACTGTTCACGTGACTATTTATTATTTCAAAAATTTGTAAACGTATTATAATTTTTTTAATTTGAAGTTAAAAAATAATTCAAATAAAGTTAAATTTTGGTCAAAATATAATTAATAAATAAAAAAATATTTTTGTTGAAACTAAAATGGAAATGATTTTGACCGAAACGCGTTGATTTTTTTGTTCACGTGCATGCGTGCATGACCGTTCCACCGAAAGCAAAGCCAAAAAAAATTGTGTCGGTCTCAGCTCCATATGAATTGCTAACATGAGATCACATAACTAGTTGTTCTGCTTCGTATATTTATAAATGTTCATCTCGATCGTTCAGCTACTGAATTCATAAGTCTACATCTAGATATTCCAAACTCAACTGATGGTGATTATGATGATGATGATGATTAGTTGTATTACGTTATAATTAATAAATTATGTATGTGTCAAGTATAATTTAATAATAAGTTAAATTTTCTTATGTTAATTTTTAACTTTTAATTATATTCATATTATTTCTCGTATATTTTTTTATATAGTAATATATAAAAAATAGACTATATCAATGGTTAACTATCAAAATTAATTTTAATTAATTAAAATAATATTTAATATTATGATAAAATTAATTATAAATCATATCATAATTTTTAAATTTTTATAAAAAATTTTTCAAAATTTGATCGTATTTTAATTTGAAGTTAGAGTACAGTCAAAATATAATCAAATTCTGATCAACACACAATTAATAATTAAAAAAAATCTTTAGGTCGAAACTGAAACGGCCAAAACGGCAGAAACGTATCGATTTCACTAGGTATCGAAGCTGAAACCGAAATTGAGATTTAAAACCTTGATATAAACTAAAGAATTAATTAAAAATTAAAGAAGAATAAGAAGAAGTTAAAATTTTACGATTAAAAATTTTTGAAATATAGAAAAACATAAATTATATATTAAGTTATACGATATAAGATAGAACTGCAGAGCTGCTATATAAAATAATATGGTTAATAATTAAAAGGAATATTCAAACAACTACAATTAAAATTTTAATCAAAAAATTAATAAGTCAAAATAAAAAATAAAAAACATGTAACATAAACTTGAAGAATTAAGAGATAAAACAAAAAAAAACAAGAATAGTCAATCATGTTATAAAAGTCTTTTAAAAAGAAATTTTAAAATGTTACTAACTAAAACATAAAATGAAAGAAGGATTACCAACAAAAACAAAAGCGTTGAAGAACTAAACCACAAAAATTAAAGATGAACAAGATTTTAAAAAATGTGTAAACATAAATTGGAAAACTCAAGAACTAAAATTAAAGAATTCAATCATTACAAACAAACTTACAAAATTACAAAACAAAAAAATAAAAAAATGAATAAAAAGCATAAATTAAAGAATTAATTAAAAATTAAAGAAGAATAAGAGCCTAAAATTTTACGATTAAAATTTTTTAAAATATTAAAAAAGACATAAATTATATATTAAGTTATACGATATGATATAATATTGAAGAGCTAATATATAAAATAGATGTTAATAATCAACAGAAAAAATTTTAATTAAAAAATTAATAATACAAAATAAAAAAATAAAAAATGTAATATGAAATTAAAGAATTAAAAGATAAAATAATAAAAACAAGAATAGTTAACCCCAAACTCTAAACCTGAAACCCTAAATCCAGAAACCTAAATCCCAAAACCCTGAACCCTAAACCCTAATCTCGAAACCCTAAACTCTAAACCCTAAAAACCCTGAACCCCTAAAGCCCTAAACCCGAAACCCCTGAACCCCTAAACTCTCAACCCTAAGAAAAATATGCTAAAAATTCTTGAAGAAGATAACAAAAAAATCAAGACTACCAAGCAATTAGAGAAAACAATGTAAAATCCAGTGACAAAAAAACAGAAAGTTAAATTACAGCATAAAACCTCAAATGGCCAATTCAGAAAAAAAGACTCAAATTTGCCCCTTTTTGTCTATCAACCGTGGGACTGCACATCAAAAATAAAAATCGATGCAAAGCTAAGTTAAGCCACCATATGATCAAGTAAAGCAAAACCAATAAACAAGAAGAGCTACAGTAGGGGAGTCAAAAATTGACCCAGCCCAAAAACCCAACTCAATTTGGCATTGGTGGCCAATTTAGAAGTTAGTCGGGTATGTTTAGACCTTTTTGACCATATTTTTAAACAAGTTGGTACAGGTATAGATCAAGCCTTCGAGGAAGGCTGACCCAATTTGCCCCAACTAAATTCTGACTGACTTGACAGTTGATGTGCCTAAGCTATGTTCTATGCAGTGAGAGATTCACATGTTTGGAAAGCGGACAAAACCACGGGACAAAACATCATGGCCTCTCACCTCTCAAGGAAAGCAAAGAAACAAACAACATCATGGCCTCTCACCTCTCAAGGAAAGCAAAGAAACAAACATGGACAACGTGAGGACCACAAAGGAGATATTGCACGTCAACCATTATAATGCACACCTGATCAACAAATGTTTGCAGACAGGATTAGATCGGGTTTGGCTTGATCCACAATCAAATTAAAAGACCATCCCAACATTCTAGGAACAGCCGAGGGCCATACCAAACCAAACTATGTTTAGATCAAATCAATATGATATGATCTAACCTGTGTTGATCAAATAAATATGATTAAATTTAGTGTATTTCTTTATTTGAAGCAGGGAGATCAGGTTCAATTGTCACAATTTTGCCTGTTCAAAATCCAAGCCATTAAAGTTCACTAATGAACGTAACCATCCATAATCCAAATTAAAAATCGATCAGATCACACTGAAATATTTTCATACTAATAACAAACCAGTAGCAGGTTAATCCAATCCACTTGTGCCTCCCCTCAAACAGGATCACTTATTCCAAGGAAGCCAAGGACCAATAATCACGACATCTCAACTCTAAACAGAAGGTCAAACAAATGTATGATGAAAACTCACAAGCAAGAGTAAGTCCTGTCATCCCTAATTCCCAGAATTGCCCACCAGCAAAAGTTTGCACCATCGGTCAGCTAGTCCAAACAACATACAATAAAACAATGCACATAGAAGCAGTGTTTTAGCACATAGAACAAGAGCAGAGGAAGACAAGATAGCCAATGCTGAAAACCCTTAGTTTTCGAGAAAAATGCATGGGCTGCAAATGTTTTAAATTCAAGACTTACAAAAACACAAATCAGAAAAAGACTTACAATACAATTTCTACTTGAGCTTTTCTAATAAAAATATGAATTGTAGCATAAAACATGAGAAATACTAAAAACATAAACCAGAAAAATAGAGAACTACAAGCTGAATTAAAACATAAAAAGAAAATTGAAAAACTAAAGCATAAACCACAAAAACAGACTAAAATATGGACAAAAAAAACTCTTAAAAATAAACCAAAAGATTAAAAACAAATAAAATGAATTAGAAAAGAAGAAGAACTAGAACACACAAAAAAAAAATAGCAACAAAGAACAGAACTAAAAAAACTAAAATATGAAGAGCCAAAAGATAAACCACAAAAATAAAGAACTGCAGTATAAATTAGAATTTTAAAAAAAATAAAATCTGAATTAAAACATAAACAGAGAAATAAAGAACAACACCTAAAATATGATTTAGAACATAAAACAAAAAAGAAACACTAAAACGTAAACCAGCAAAAACAAAATACAACTACAATATAAATTGAAAGATAAAACATTAGAAAAAAAGAAAACTAAAAGATAAACAGAAAAAGCTGAAATATAAATTAAAAAAAATGAACTAGAACACAAAGAAAAAGAGAAAGTAAGAACTCAAAAATAAACAAGAAAAATATAGAACTAAAAAATTAATTAAAATATAGAAAAGAACTCAAGTATGAAGAAGCACTTTAAAGTAATAACTAAAACAGAAAAAAGTAAAATTTGAATTAAGCATAAATAAAGAACACCTAAAATTTGAATTTACCAAATCAACGGCTCTGATTAAATCTTTGCTTGTCCAATCAATTAAAAAAAATCCCATTTGATTAGAGTTAAAAATGTAAGACAAATTACCTGAGAGAAGTATGGGTTATTTTCAGCTGGATTTTGAGTTAGTTCAGTAGATCAGGGCTACAAGCAGATCAGATCAGATCAAGCTAAGAACAATCCAAGCTTTTGATGCAAGTAAAAGTAGGATGGCTCAGGTCACCGTTTGACTTGATAATCTACCACAATAACTTAACAATAAAGCCGCTTGGTTCAAACAGTTTTTACTCTGATTCCAGTTCTACAACAAACCAGACAAGCCTACTAACCTGATCTGACTCAAGCTCGTCAGACCAGCTGATCCAGTCCAGCTTTGACAGCACTGGTGTTGGAACTAAATAAGTTAATCAGGGCTACAACCAGATCAAATAGGATCAAGTTGAGCACAATCCAAATTTTTGTTGATCTAAAAGCATTTCACACTCAACTTGCTCCAAATTAAATTGGGATGGATCAGGCCAGTATTTGACTTGATAATGAAAGTTGTGCTATTGAGGAAGGCTCAACAGAGAAATAAGGAACAACACCTAAAATATGATTTAGAACATAAAACAAAAAAGAACCACTAAAACGTAAATCAGCAAAAACAAAATGCAACTACAATATAAATTGAAACATAAAACATTAGAAAAAAAGAAAATTAAAAGATAAACAGAAAAAAATGAAATATAAATTAAAAAAATGAACTAGAACACAAAGAAAAAGAGAAAGTAAGAACTCAAAAATAAACAAGAAAAATATAGAACTAAAATATTAATTAAAATATAGAAAAGAACTCAAGTATGAAGAAGCACTTTAAAAAGTAAAATTTGAATTAAGCATAAATAAAGAACATGTAAAATGTTAACCAAAACATAAAACAGAAGAAGAAAAAAACTAAAACAAAATCCAACAAAATAAAGAAATAACTAAATTTTGAATTGAAACATAAAACATGAGAAGCATTAAGACATAAACCAAAAAAAAAAAGAAACTACATGTTGAACTAATAAAACACAAAGAATGAACAACTAAAACATGAACCAGAAAAATAAAAAAACTAAAATACGATTTAAGACAAAAGATAGAAGTTTTAAATCATATTAACTAGACAAAAAACAGAAAATAGACAAAGAAAAAAAATAACCCAAACAATTAATGAACTAAAATATGAATTAAAACAAAAATTTCAAGAAGATAGAAGAAAAACTTGGGAGAACATAAAACAAAAATATTAAGAAGTACAATACAAATTTGAATAAGAGCTAAAACATAAACCAAAAAATGGGTAAATAAAATACGAACTAGTAAAATAGAAATAAAAAAATAAAACATAAAATTGAACAATCAGAACCAAAATATGAATTCAAGCATAAAACGGAAAATTGATTAAAAAACTGAAAGACAGAGGAGAAGAAAAGGAAAAAGAACTAAAATATAACATTGTACAATTAGAACTAAAATATGAATTCAAACATAAAATGGAAAATCATTGAAAAATTATATGACACAAAGACGAAAAAGAACAAAAACAAGAACTTTTAAAACCATAAGCAGTTTAAAACCAAAAGAACTAGAATATCAAACAGAAAACTGGTGAAGATAAACAAGCAAATAACCTAGAAAATAAAAAAATAAAATAAACAAGAACAAAGAGAATTTTTAAAAAAGAGGAAGACGAACAACAATGAAACAAAGTGAATTGAAGAAAAACCAAAACATAAACCAAAAAAGCAATGAACAATAAAATATGAACCAAAGGAATAAGCCAGAAAAAGGACTTTTAAAACCATAAGCAGAATTAAACCCAAAGAACATGAACATAAAACACAAAATTGAAGAACAAAAAGATAAACCAAAAAAACAAAAAACCATAATATGAATTAAAACATATATATATATACGCAAGCAGAACACCAAAATATGAATAAGAAGACGAAGAGGAGGAAGGAGGGGAACATTAAAATAAATCTTAAAAAAACTACAATTAAATTTTCACTAAAAAAGATGAAATAAGACAGAACAAAAAACAAACCGAAGGCTGACCCAATTTTTAAACAGGTTGGTACAGGTATAGATCAAGCTTTTGGGGAAGGCTGACCCAATTTGCCCCAACCAAATTCTGACTGCCTTGACAGTTGATGTGCCTAAGCTATGTTCTGTACAGTGAGAGATTCACATGTTTGGAAAGCGGACAAGATAAATAGTAAACTATTAAAAATAAATAAATAAAAGTTCTTTAAACAGTAAAATTAAAAAATAAAATAAAAAGTAGAAAATTTAAGATGAAGAGCAACGACAAGATAAATCTAAAACCCTAGAACTCAAAATTGAAGTATTGTAAAACAAAAACATTACTAGCTCTAAAGAGAAAAAAAGGAATGAGATATACCTAAAACTATAGAACTCAAAATTAAAAAAATTGTAAACAAAAAGAGGGGGTTAAGAAAAGTACAAATTTCAAAAAACCGAAAACAAAAAAAATAGTAAACATAAAATTAATCAAGTTGAACAAAAACTAAAAAAGAAAAACTAGAAAGGAGGCAGCAAAGGCTATCCAGCATCCATGATTGCCTCACGAACTATACCACCTTCCAATTGAATCAAAATTTTAAGAACATACCACCACAACCACTAGAAAAAAATGTTTAGAATCGCACTTTCAGGTTTGGGTTCAGAAGTACCGGAATCAAGGCTTGTAGTATGAAACAAATTCAAAATGAAATGATTGGGGGTATCAGAATAAAAGATCTAAAGAACCATATTTCCTTGAAGCAAAACAAGGACTCTAAAACACCTCAGCAGTAATGTAGATTCGGCCGACTAACAGAATGTAAAGCAGTGGTTGTTGTGCACTAGCACAGGCCCTCCAAGCCGCTTTACACATATACATAGCAAACCTTCAGATATGCAGACAATGATTTAGCATCATGATCACATCAAGCATGCAAACTAATAGCCAAAAATTCCAAATCTCACTAAACATAAAAGCATTTAGAGATGATCGACAAAATCAATTTTTCATGATCATGTAAACAACCAATCTGTATGTAAAGTAGAAATACATTTGGAAAACTGAAATGGCATTCCCCCTCATCACCAATTAACTATGCAATAAAATGCACCAGTCGAACAAAAGTGAATGCACTTCCACAAGACAAGGAAAAGCACTGGAAACTAGGTACAAAGCAACTAAAATAGAAAAAAAATGAGAACCAAACCATACAGTCCTGATACAAATAACTGAACCAGAGATATAGTTTTCTCATCCATTTTGCCTCTAGATCAGAATTTTCAGAAAACTGAAAAGGTGAATCAATAACATCCCTTCAAGTGCACCAGAGGCTCAGACTACAATAATAGACTTGAGCACCTCACCATCAAACACAATAGCCTAACAGAATAAGTTGAATCAATCCCCTTCCCTTGGATGCCATAGACACTAAGTTTCACACTTGATCCATAAACACAATTATTTACTTACACCTTTCACAAACCTATCCTAATCAGCAAAACCCAAACCAATTGTTAACAGAAGGCCATCATCAGAGATGCATGAAAATCGCTACACAAAGGAAAAAAATACAAACAAAACAAAAGAACTAGGAGGAGGTCAAGAGAATCAGAATCACAGCCTTCCAAGGAGAGAGAATGGTAAGAAAGTTGTTGCGTAGAATATCGATATCCACCACAATTCACGATATAGAGGAAGAACATAAAAGGGAAAAAGATAACACACAAGAGTTATATGTGGCAAAGACGATCCAGAGGATATTGTATTGATGAGAAGAGAAAAGAGAAGATTACAATGATGGAGACGAAATTCTAATATCACCATCTCTCACAAAAGATTAGATAGTCTAACCGTCATAAGACGTATTGAGAGTATTGATATATATATATATATATATATATATATCTATTGAAACCCTTACATCAATGGTGTATTTATAGATGTGGCCTAATGATGTTTGAGTCAAAATAGAAGACTGACTCAAATAAGACTTCTACTAATTTAAGTCTTCTAGTAGAAGATAAATCTAGATAAGGATTAGGCCCACTAAATAACTTCCTAATATAATCGGAAAATCCAGATTTGAGACACCATAAAGCCAACAATCTCCACCTTGGTTCGAATCATCTTATTTTCTGAATTTGAATCTTCAATAGATGTCTTTGCCATTACCTTCAGGTAATTTCACCAGATCCCAAATATGGTTCTTTTGAAGGGAATCCATCTCTTCATTCATAACAGTTTGCCACTAAGAAGAATTCTTATCCTGCACTGCTTCTTTGTACATAATAGATAACTTACCTCTATCGAAACTAGTTTTACTTGGCAATGGACCCATAAAAGTCCTAAATTGAGAAAATGAGCTTGGCATACCAACCAACCAACAAAAACACAAAAGTAGGATAATAAGCTTACAAGATAAGACTCCTTCCCATTATTTCGAAATAGTTTTTCATGCCATTGAACCTACAAATTGCCAATAAGTCAATTAGGTTGAAATAAAGCACTTATTTTTGTTAAGCACTTACCTTCAATTGTATTCATATGAAATCTTGTTGTGTGGCAATGAAGCAAAAAAGTAAGTAAATTTAAATCATAAGGATATGATAGAATAAAATTTACCTTAATTCGAAATCGCTTTGCTTAGAAAGGGACCAAAAACTCACGTTGCATAGTCATCATCCTTCAAAATAAAATGAAGCCAAGAGGTTGGGTTATAACACTTATCTTTAATTGCCTTCATCCAAAAACGTGTTGCGTGATCATGGACCTTCAAATAAGCAACGTGAAAGAAAAAGCTTAAGATAAAACTTTCAATTACATTCACCCAAAATCTTTTTGTGCAACAAGGTAGCTAAAAGATAAGTAAATCAAAACCATAAGAACATGATATCCATCAGAAGTAGTTTTCCTTGGCAATGGACCCATAAAAATACTAAATTGAGAAAATGAGGTTAAGGACTCTTTGTAAGTTTTTGATAATCCGAAGTAGTTTTACTTAGTAAGAGACCTAAAACTCATATTGCATAGTTATCATCCTACAAAATAAAATAAAACCAAGAGGTTGGGATACAATACTAACCTTTAATTGCCTTCGTCCAAAAATGTGTTGTGTGATCATGGGCCTTCAAATAAGCAACGTGAAGGAAAAAACTTGAGATAAAACTTTCCATTGCATTCACCCAAAATCTTATTGTGCAACAAGTGAGCTAAAAAAATAAGTAAATCAAAACCATAAAACTAGTTCGAAATGAAGGGAAGTACTCTTATCTCATAAGCGCATTGTCCTACTTTTGGGTTTTTGTTAGTTGGTTGGTATGCCAAGCTCATTTTCTGATTTTAGTATTTTTATAGGTTAAATGCAAGCAAAACTACTTCCGATGGAGGTAAGTTTTCTGTCACATTCCTATGTTTTTGATTTACTTATTTTTTAGCTCCCTTCAGGCACAAAAAGATTTTGGGTGAAGGCAATTGAAAATTTTATCTCAAGTTTTTTCTTTCACGTTGTTTATTTGAAGTCCCATGATCACACAATACATTTTTGGATGAAGTCAATTAAACGTAAGTGAGCTTGGCATACCAATCAACTAACGAAAACCCATAAGGATGGCAATGAGATTGTGAGATAAGATAATTAGGTTCAAATAAAGCACTTACCTTCAATTCCATTCATCCAAAATATTATTTTATGGCAATGGAACTAAAAAATAAGTAAATTAAATCATAAGGATATGATAGAAGAAAACTTACCTTAATCCAAAATAGTTATCCTTAGTAAGGGACTTGAAACTCCTGAACCCGAAAGTAGAAAAATGAGCATGTGAGATAAAAGTGCTTACCTTCATTTCAAAATTGGTTTGCATGCTATTGAACGTACAAAAACTCAATAAGACAATTAGGTTCAACAAAAGTACTTATTTTCGATAAGCACTTACCTTCAATTGCATTCATCCAAAATATTGTTGTGTGGTAGTGGAGATAAAATATAAGTAAAACTAAATCACAAGGATATAATAGAAGAAAACTTACTTTAATCCAAATTAGTTTTGATTAGACTTGAAACTCATGTTTCATAGTCATCATCCTACAAAATAAAAAGAAACCAAGAGGTTGGGATACAACACTTACCTTTAATTGCCTTCATCAAAAAACATATTGCGTGACCATGAGCCTTTAAATAGACAACATGAAAAAAATGCTCGAGATAAAACTTTCAGTTGGGTTCACCTAAAATCTTTTTGTGCAACAAGGGAACTAAAAATAAGTAAATAAAAACCATAAAATAAGTAAGAAATGAAGGTAAGTACTCTTATCTCACAAGCTTATTGCCTTACTTTTGGGTTTTTTTTGGTTGGTCATTTTCTCAATTTAGTATTTTTATGGGTCCATTGCCAAGCAAAACTACTTTTGATAGAGGTAAGTTTTCTATCGTGTTCTTATGGTTTTGATTTACTTATTTTTTTAACTCCCTTGTTGCACAAAAAGATTTTGGGCGAAGGTAATTGAAAATTTTATCTCAAGCTTTTTCTTTCACGTTGCCTATTCGAAGGCCCATGATCACAACACTTTTTTGGATGAAGTCAATTAAACGTAAGGGAGCTTGGCATACTAACCAACCAACGAAAACCCAAAAGTGGGGCAATGAGCATGTGAGATAAAAATGCTTACCTTTATTTAGAACTTGTTTTGCATGTCATTAAACCTACAAAAATCCAACAAGATAATTAGGTTCAAATAAAGCACATATTTTTGATAAGCCCTTACCTTCAGTTGCATTCATCCAAAATATTATTGTGTGGCAATGAAGATAAAAAATAAGTAAATCTCAAATCATATGGAAATGATAGAAGAAAAGTTACCTTAATATGAAGTAGTTTTCCTTACTAAGGGACCTGAAACTCGTGAAACCAAAAGCAGGGCAAAATGAGCTTGTGAAATAAGAGTGCTTACCTTCATTTCAAACTTCTTTTGCATACCATTGTACCTACAAAAACTCAATAAGATAATTAATTCAAATAAAGTAATTATTTTGATAAGCACTTACCTTCAATTGCATTCATCCGAAATCTTATTGTGTGGCAATGAAGCTAAAAAAAAGGTAAATCTAAATCATAAGGATATAATACAAGAAAACTTACCTTAATCTGAAATAATTTTCCTTAGTAAGAGACCTAAAACTCATGAACCCAAAAGTAAGGCAATGAGCTTGTGAGATAAGAGTGCTTACCTTCATTTTGAACTTATTTTGGATGCCATTGTACCTACAAAAGCCCAATGAGACAATTAGGTTCAAATAAAATAATTATTTTAGATAAGCACTTACCTTCAATTGCATTCATCCAAAATCTTTTCATGTGGCAATGGAGCTAAAAAAATAGTTAAATCTAAATCATAAGGATATGATAGAAGAAAACTTACCTTAATTCGAAGTAGGTTTACTTGGTAAGGGACCTACAACTTATATTGCGTAGTCAACATCCTACAAAATAAAATAAAACCAAGATGTTGGGATCCGACGCTTACCTTTAATTGTCTTCATCCGAAAATATGTTGTGTGATCATAGATCTTGAAAAAAACAACGCCAAAGAAAAAACTTGAGATAAACTTTCAACTGCTTTCAGCCAAAATCTTTTTGTGCAACAAGAGAGCTAAAAAATAAGTAAATCAAAACCATAAGAACATGATAGAAAACATACCTCCATAGGAAGTAGTTTTACTTGGCAATGGACTCATAAAAATACTAAATTGAGAAAATGAGCTTGGCATACCAACCAACCAACAAAAACCCAAAAGTAGGACAATGAGCTTGTGAGACAAGAGTGCTTACCTTCATTTCGAACAAGTTTTACATGCCATTGAACCTACAAAATCCAATATGTCCATTAGGTTGAAATAAAGCACTTATTTTCGATAAGCACATACATTCAATTTGCATTCATCCAAAATCTTGTTGTGTGTCAATGGAGGCAAAATATAAGTAAATCTAAATCATAAGGATATGATAGAAAAAACTTACCTTAATCCAAAGTAGTTTTGCTTAGCAAAGCACTTGAAAATATGCTGAAAAGAGAACATGAGCCTGAGATAAAGCCACTTATCTTTGTTTGGACTCCTATGGCATGCCAATGGACCTAAAATCAAAATGAGACTAAACAAATTGAAACAAAAATGTTGATAGATAGAGTACTCGCCTTCATCTGAACTTATGTCAGTTGGCCATCATCCTACAAAAATCAAAATGAGACTAAACAAATTGAAACAAAAATGTTGAGATTTGACACTTATCTTCATCCAAACTGATATCACTTGCTTATTGTCCTGCAAAAAACCAAATAAGATAATTAGGTTCAACAAAAGCACTTATTTTTTATCAACACTTACCTTCAATTGCAATCATCCAAAATCTTGTTATGTGGTAACGGAACTAAAAAATAAGTAAATCTAAATCATAAGGATATGATAGAAGAAAACTTATCTTAATCCAAAGTAGTTTTGCTTAGTTAGAGACCTAAAACCCATGTTGCACAGTCATCATCCTACAAAATAAAATGGAACCAAGAGGTTGTGATACAGCGCTTACCTTTAATTGCCTCCATCCAAACACATGCTGTGTGGTCATGGGCCTTGAAATAATCAATGTGAAAGAAAAAGCTTCAAGTAAAACTTTCAAGTGCATTCACACAAAATCTTTTTGTACAACAAGAGAGGTAAAAAATAAGTAAATCAAATTCATAAGAACATGATAGAAAATTTACCTCCATTGAAGTAGTTTTCCATGACAGTGGACCTAGAAAAATACGAAACTGAGAAAATGAGCTTCGCATACTAGCCAACCAACAAAAATCCAAAAGTAGGGCAATGAGCCTATGAGATAAGAGTGATTACCTTTATTTTGAACTTGTTTTGCATGCCATTGGACCTACAAAAACCTAATAAGACAATTAAGTTCAACAAAAGCACTTATTTTTTATAAGCACTTGCCTTCAATTGCATTCATCCAAAATATTGTTGTGCAGCAATGGAGCTAAAATATAAGTAAATCTAAATCACAAGGATATAATATAAGAAAACTTACTTTAATCTGAATTAGTTTTGCTTAGACTTGAAACTCATGTTTCATAGTCATCATCCTACAAAATAAAAAGAAACCAAGATGTTATGATACAACACTTACCATTAATTGCCTTCATTCAAAAACATGTCTGATCATTGGCCTTGAAATAATCAACGTGAAATTCAGATAAAACTTCCAAATGCATTCACCTAAAATCTTTTTGTATAACAAGACAGCTAAAAAATAAGTAAATCAAATTCATAAGAACATGATAGAAAATTTACCTCCTTCAGAAGTAGTTTTCCATGGCAATGGACCTATAAAAAAATACTAAATTGAGAAAATGAGCTTGGCATACCAACCAACAAATAAAAAATCAAAGGTAGGGCAATGAGCTTGTGAGATAAGAGTGCTTACCTTCATTTCAAACTTGTTTTATGATTTTGATTGACTTATTTTTTAGCTCACTTGTTGCACAAAAAGATTTTGGGTGAATGCAATTGAAACTTTTACCTCAAGTTTTTTTCTTTCACATTACTTATTTGAAGACCCATGATCACACAACACATTTTTGAATGAAAAAAAATTAAAGGTAAGTGTTGTATCCCAACCTCTTGGTTTCATTTTATTTTGTAGGATAATGACTATGCAACATGAGTTTCAGGTCCCTTACAAAGAAAAACTACTTTGGATTAAAGTAAGTTTTCTTCTATCATATCCTTATAATTTAGATTACTTATATTTTAGCTCCATTGCCACACAACATCAGAGGCATTTGAGAATAATTTTGGACCATCTGAGGTATCCAAGTATGTTTAGGAACTATTTTGAATCATTAGTGATATTCAGAAAAATGTTAAACAATCTGGGGGCATTCAGGACAATATCAAGTCAACTGGGGGCATTCAAGAGCAAGTTCAAGCCATTGGGTGTGTTCAAGAGCAAATTAAAGCCAACTAAGGGAGTTCAAGGGAAATTTGAGGCCCACGAAGGACATTTGATGGCAATTTCAAATCTATTGGGAGTGTTCAAGAGAAATTTCAAGTCAACTTAGAGCATTCAGGAGCAAGTTCAAGCCAATCAAAATCATTCAAGAGTGACCTCAAGTCACTCGGATGTGTTCATTAGCAATTTCATGCAAACTAGCAATGTTTCACAAAAAATTTAGCAGGGGCATTCAAGTGCAATTTTAGGTCAATCGAGGTCATTTCAAAATATTTTTGGACATCCGATGACCATTTAAAAAAATTTTAGACATATACAAAATATTTTAGGATATTTTTGGGCATTCGCTCCGAATATCTAAGCCCCAAAAAATATAACCCCTCTATTTTACAAGTCAAAAATAATAAAGCATGACAAGCTATTGACAAGCGAATGCTTAGGATTTACTAGATCTAAGAATAATTGGAAAGTGAAAATCCTTCCTAGTATACACATCATAGATTCTGACAATGATATCAATAAGATCATAAATTTATATGTGAATGAGACAGAAAATAATTACACTAGTAGAGTAGATAAAGAAATCCATTATAAGACATAATCATCAGGTGTAGATGCATAACTATAATATACTCAATTTATGAGAGTATTATTCGTAATAAATAAATGAAAAAACATGGCCTGTTGTAGAATATGATATGCATTCACTCATGATATTCTATGAGACAATCCAAAATAAATGTATTAGTTTTTGCTAATGGATCAATATAGCCAATCTCATGGGATTCAGCAATATGTAGAAGTAAAAAATATTATTGAGTCATGACTATAAAATAGATGATCAAAATTTAATTCAAAGAGTGAATATTAAGGTCAACCAAATTAAATAATTTTCCAAAGAAACAATACTGCTAATAATTCCAAAATAAATTATTTTTGAGTAACAAATTGGTTCCATATTATTTCATCTTTTAGAGTTTAAATTAGCAACCACATCTAGTAATTCCTTAAAAGAGATAATACCTGGCAATTAGTTTTGAAAGAGCAAAAGATTCTGCCAACCCTCAAGACCACAACAATTACAAAAGAAAATTGGAACACTTCTATGAATGAGAATCAAAATGAAATAAAAAAGGAACAAATCAACAAACAACAGATAGTATAACAGAAGATAATATAGCATTGCATTAAAACTTAAAGATTTACTTCTACATGTTAAAGAGAACTGAGATGAAGTAAAAATAATGAAAAGAAGCATGAAGAATAATACCATCCAAAGGCTTTAGAAGATTAAAATAGTTAGCAATGCTAAGGCATTATATTAAGTTTATTTTATTTTTGCATAGCTGAGAATGATCTAAGTTAGTGATTGTTGTATCAGAAATTCAACTTAGCATCCTAAAGTTTACTCCTTGAAGTAGAAAAGAAGCATATTTTAATTGGTTTCAAAATTACTTTCTATTCCTATGAATCATAATGTAGAAAAGATGTCCTAGTCTATACAAAACAATCATAAAAAAAATCAGAAAATTTCATTATTGGCCATCAAACCTACATGAGAGCAACTTGTAGAAAAGGTTCATAACTGATGCAAAAAGTTGTGCAAAAAGTTGCAAAAAGAACCATAACTAATAAATTGCAAATTGTGCAAGACCAAAAGAAATAGACCTATATTGAATTCATAGCAGCAAATAGTCTGGCCATTTCATTACAATGTACAGATCCTCTATATGAACATAAGTTTTTGTATTAATTAAGATAGTATTCTTTTTGTATTATATTATTATTTTCCTAGAGACTTTCCAAATTGTGTTTTTAGGGCTATATGTAAGCTACCACTATGATTAAAAAATATTTTCAAGTGGCATTACTATGTAGATTTTGTTAACTAGAAATTGTTGAGATATTATCTTGTGGTGGCTAAGAGCCATGACAACTTTAGTCAAGAAGAATTGAGGTCTAACATAAACAAATGCAAATAACATAATACTAGATATAAAGAATAAGTAATAGGTGCTTGAGAAATTTCAATATGAATAATGCAAGATGAAAACATACTGTTGTGGACTTTATGTAAAGAAAAGGAAGGTCAAAATTATGATACAATACCAAAAATATGATTTTACCACAAAATAAGATAAAGATAGAGATAAAAAATAGTCTCAAAACTTCCATAGTCAAGCATTTTAAGTAGTCAAATGGTCATTTAAGCATGGTAGTTGTGCCAACAGAAACAAACCTAGCATGAAAATTAATTGTAACTCCACATGTACAACTCCTACTTGTGACAAAATTAAACTTGAGTGCTCTGAAAATGGGAAGCTCTCTTCCCATTACCATACATCTCATGAGAAGAACAAATTTGACATCATCACTTGCTTGACTAGCATTGCCTACATATAACACCAAAAGCACATGCAATAAGTGATCAAGTACATCACTTATTATATTAATGCTAATAAGCTTTTCAATACCAACAATAGTGTTGCCATGCTTCTTAAATGCTGGTTTGAGCTTTGCAAGAACATATGACTAAACTTCATAGAAATTAAGAGATGACAAGTAAAAAATGTTCACTACCTTGGCAAGAACTTGTCTTGTCTCATTGTAGCGCCTCCACCTTGAGAAAGCAAACACCATCTGCGATGCAACCTGACATCATGAATAACCAATGGCGTAAAAATGATATCAGATGATTATGAACTAGTTCTAAAGGTATGAAAATGGAAGAAACCTAAGGATTTATTTTGTCCAATTGTAGCACAATGTCACCCACAAATTTGTAGTTAGATCTATCTTTTGCATGAAAAATTCACTGATGACCCACAAAACCCTCCTATTAGCAAGTAAACCTATAGGATAACTAGATCCCCAACCCAAATAACACATTCCCTAAAATGCATATGAAGAAAGAAAGCAGCAAGAACAAACTTTTTGTGGTACTACAAAAGGGAAAGTCTATTACCTTATTTGGATTCCACAAATCAAAAGTAGGATGATTTAATAAGTTCTGAACATTAAGGATATTTCCAAGAATATCTAAAGTAGCTTGAAGGGCAAACCATTTATTCACAACCTGATCATGAAACACAATGAATAATCAGTATCATTTTATATCACAAAACATACTAACAATTAAACAATATGCAATGTTTTCAAGACAGTTGAGAAGCTTATTAGATGTTTCTCACCAAAAAGTCATGCTGCCACTTATTGTAAAAAACAGATAAAACATTATCTCGACCTTGACCAGGATTTTGAGTTATCGCTTGTAGAGCAACAAATTGCTCAGTCCTATTTGAAGCATATTTGTATATGCAATGCAAGATCTCTGAGCTCTGGGTCTTCCAAGAATGCAATATATGGTGTGGCAGGAATAGAACATTGTGAAAGTGCATTCCTACAACCTCAGCAACTGGATCAAACTTTTTCATATCAAGCTAATGTACTGTACTAAGGGGAATATTTTTTAGAGAATGCAAAGACATATTCTGATGATTGAATGCATATTCCTCTGTGCTTTTGTTGTTCTTAACCTAAAATTAGTAATCATGTTATGTCAACTAGAAGTTATAAGAGCACAAGATCAATTATCTTGGTCAATGAATGACATAAGAAATGACTTTGTTAAATTCTAGATTAATGAAACCACCAAATCAACATCACAAATATGGAACATGTAATTTGTTGATCCATTCAACCATATCTACTTCTATTAATGTAAAAAGTAATCAATGTGAGCCCAAATAATAAATAATTAAATAGAAGGGAAGGTAGTATGGAGAGTTATTTTTCCTATCAAGAGCAACTACAAGTAGCAGCTAAAAGACTAAGACATCAGAATATTCAGATTTTAAAGAATGAAGTCAATTTTTGTGAGCATGCTATTTATTATTAAGCTTATTTATAAATGATGACCACATAGCAGGAGAACAATTAACGATATCATGTGTAAAGCCCTCATCACTAATTTCAATCTCCAACATACTACAAAAGGATTGCATGACTAGAGAAAAACTCCACAGCTTCCTTTTGTCAGAGATTGAGGTCTCTTGTCAAATTCCATCATCATAGGTATTGTGACTTTGCTTCTCTTAAAAGGCAACATCACAACAGTATAGTATCCTTGACAAATCAATGGTATAGTACAAATTACAACTTAACTATTGCTCTTAAAAAATTTACTTGTATTCCATTTTCTGGTAATGACTGTCCAAAAATTTGATCAGGGGATGAATTTTAAAATACAAATAATATGTGGATCCATCAATTTATATTGTACCCTTGTAATTAGAGGAACCATTTCATTTTTGAATTTACCAGCAGCAACAATAGCAATTGCTTTCCTATGGGATTCAACCTATACACATATATGAAGAATCACAAGAGGAATTCCCTTAATTTCAGTGAAAAATTGAATATAAGTAAAAAAAAATCTAGAAAACTTATACTAGATGCATCATACTCCTGTCATGTCACATCGTAAAATTTTTGAACATCTGTTGGACATTTCAGGACATTTTTGGACATTTGTGGGGCACTTTGGGACATTTTCAGACTTTTCAAGGTCATTTTGAGACATTTGAGGGTATTTTGGTAAATTAGATGGTATTTTTCTGAATATCCTAACAACTTAAACATGAATGTACATAGTATCAAAGTATCACACAACATGCACAATATATATGCATTCTATCTACAACAATATCACTTGATGTGGTTGTTTACTTCCCCCTGCTATAATTTCAGGGCAATTTCCCCTTCTAGACCCAGAGGGTTCAAATGTGCTCTGGGAAGAGCTTTCCAACCTCGAAGTGGGACACGGTAGATATCGAATAATGACATGGCTGCAAGAATTCAAGGAAGAAAGAAGGAAAGAAAGCTAAGTGATGAGGAACTTACCCTTTCCTTTGATTCTTCTTGTTGATCTACTTCTTTTGATGATGATGATATTTCTCTAATCTTCTTCCCCTCATTCTCCAATTTTTCTGATCTCTCCTTTCTGCTCTCTAATCCCTTTTTTTAGGTCAACAGGTTTATATACGACTCGAAGAGATGAAGTTCGGCTAGAAACAATCTCCTTTGTTTGAATTTTTGAATGATGGATGTGGATGTAAATAGATATGGATTTGGCTTATCCAGATTTTGGATGAATATGTGAATAGATGTAATTAAGTTTATCTATTGTAGATGATAAAATTTGAAAGTTGTAGTCATCTTGGACACTGAAATTATAGAGTGGTTATTTACAAATTTTTTTTTAAAAAATTAGACTAAATTATAATTTGATAATTTTCAGTGGGTTTTCTAAAAAGGACTTGTTTATAAAGTTTTAAAACTTCTAGGATCCTTCTTGAACAAAATTTGGACTTATTCACAAATAAAAATTCTTGAGCGACTTATTTACAAAAAGTTAAAATTCTAAGGGCTTATTTATAAATAAAAAATAGTGGAGGGATTTATTTACAAATCTTGGATTTAATGAGGATCAAATTATAATTATCGATATTTGAAGGATTTATATACAAACCCTAAATCTTACAGAACTTATAATTTTAGAATTTTATTGAACTTTTTCGTAAAATTCTTACTTTAGTGACCTATTTGTAAGAAAAATCTAGTCAAGGATCCATTTATGAAAATTTATTAAATCCAAAGGTCCATTTGTAAAATTCTTTCATTTTGTTATTTTGACCTAGATTTTAGATGAATTTTGGGCCCAATTCTGGTCCAAAAATCTAATCCAATTAGCCCATTTGGACTAAACCTATCTTCAGCCCAAATTTTCTAATGATTCAAATCCAAATTGAGCTTAATTTTTTACCAAAATTAGATGCGATTTAAGTTTGATTGAAATCCCCATTTAAGCCATAATTTAGTGTCATATAAGTCTCAATTTTAATCATATTTCAATTAATTTTGATTGTGAAAAAAATCATCTCAAACCAATTGCCCCCATCACAATCTCTTCTCAAATTCTAATGAGAGGAGAGGGTGTGAACAATTTTCAAGTACTTGCCCTTGCATCAACATTTTAGGAGTTGACTAGGGTTCAAATTTCTACACAAAAGTGAACTGAGATTGCCACATGGAAGTGGACTTAGTTTACCACATAGAATTGGACTTAATTTTCTATAAGAAGTGAACTTAGGTTGCCAAGTAAAAGTGGACTTAGGTTGTCATGTGAAAGTGGACTTAAGTTACCATAAGAAGTGAACTTAGGTTGCTACATGAAAGTAGATTTAGTTTGCCATGTAAAAATGGACTTAAGTTATTATGTGAAAGTCAACTTGGTTTGTTATGTGAAAGTGGACTTAAGTTGCCATACAAAAATAGATTTGATTTGCCACATAGAAGTGGACTTGATTGTCATATGGAAGTGGACTTAAGTTACCACATGAAAGTGAACTTGATTGTGATATAAATGCGAGCTTAATTGCTACACAGCATGGATATAGTTTGCCACATGGAAGTGGACTTAGTTGTCATATAAAAGTGGATTTGATTTACCACGTGAAGGTGGACTTGATTCACCATGTGAATATGGGTTTAATCACCATATAACATGGACTTGATTCACCATGTGAAAGTGAACTTAGTTTGCCATGTAGAAGTGGACCTAATGTTTGATGTAAATACGAGCTTTAGTAGCCACACAAAATGGATGGAGTTTTATACTTATGTTTTGCCTTAAGAAATATGAAGTACATATTTGATCGAGTGTTCCTTTTTGAGAAAGTCAGACATTCCATCATAAACAAAACATAGACACTTTAGCCATCATGGTTGTTGCCCCTAGGACTTAGGTATGGTAACTTTTGGGAAATCAGCCATTGATTGGTGGCATTGGCCTTTTCCCCTTATCATTGATTAGTTGGTAGGATCCCCCTTCAAATATCCTTTCAATGATATAAGGCCCTTTCCAATTACGCTCAAACTTGCCTTTCTTATTTCAGTTTGGGATTTGGGT
Organism: Trichopus zeylanicus subsp. travancoricus; assembly: GCA_005019695.1. Taxonomy (NCBI): domain Eukaryota; kingdom Viridiplantae; phylum Streptophyta; class Magnoliopsida; order Dioscoreales; family Dioscoreaceae; genus Trichopus; species Trichopus zeylanicus. The sequence continues at coordinate 66,377 of RXID01015466.1, forward strand.
CTTTTTAGGACTAAGACCATTTCTTCCTTCTAGAATGAGCTAAGCCAAGCCATCTTGTTGTAGGCCATAGCTATTTGTGCTTGATATATTTTCAAGTTTTGTTGTGTCATGAGCCTTATCTCATCCAAAGAGTCTAGCTCATCAAAGCAAGAATGAACATTGTCTTCTCTTGTGATTTCTTCTTGCAAAGCAATCCTTAGAGAAGTGATTTGCACTTCCAGTAGCAAAACTACCTCAGTCTTGAACACCAATACATATGGTGTTGATTAGGTAGGGGTTCAATGTGTAGTGCAATAGGCCCACAGTGCCTCAGCAAGCTTTTGGTGCCAATCTTTCTTATTTATGGAAATAACCTTCTTTAGAAACTTGGAGAGGGTCTTGTTGAATGCCTCAGCAAGCTTGTTGGCTCTTGCATTATAGATGGATGAATATTTCAAATCCATCTTATGATGGTATGCGAATTATCCTACTATGAAGCTTCTAAAGGATGGTCTATTATCAGAAATGATCTTTCGAGGAACACTAAATTGGTATAAAATATTTTCTTGAAAGAAGTAGATAATAGCATCTATTTTTATCTCTTTCAATGGAATCGCTTTAGTCCATCGAGAAAAATAGTTAGTTGCTACTAGTATAAAGCGATGGCCTCTAGAAAAAGATGGTTCAATGGGCCAATGGCATATATACCCCATACCTCGAATGGCCATGGGGACAATATTGGATGTAGAGGATTTCGATGTTGATGGATAAAGTCACCATGAATCTAGCATAGGTGATATCTTTTTGCGTATTATCTCCTACCATCATGGACCAATAGTAGCTCATATGTCTTCATCATCATTTTTGGGCCTAGTTGATGAGCCCTAGCTCTAGAATGCACTTTATACATAATTTCTTTAGTCTCTTTGTCTAAGAGATAGCGCAGAAGTAGTTGATTGAAGGACCTTCTATAAAGAGTATCGTTGGTAAACAGAAAGTGCACAACCATATTTTTGAGTTGTGTCCATGTAGATTTATCTACTAGGAGTTCTCCACTTTTGAGGTAGTTAGTGAATGGTGTTCTCCAGTCTATGGCCTCTTCTACTTATTTAGATTCAGTCGTCTCGTGCTTAATGCTAGAAACTAAGTTCATCAATTGTCTACTATGAACTATAATTAGAATGTCTGCTTGATTAAAGTCAGCTAGTGGCTCAGCTAGTTGGCTAAGAAGTTAGCTTCTACATTGATAGACTGAGAAACTTTAGTTATTTAAACATGAAAAATTTGCCTTGACTAATAATCAATTGTAAGTCATCGAAAATATATAGGCGTAATATTTCTATATTGAAGTTCATTTTTAGTCCTACAATTAGGGCTTCGTATTTAGGTTCATTGTTTATGCATAGTTTTGAGAGAGAATAGGAGTATTGTAAAATGCCCCCATTCGAAGTGCTATAAATGAGTCCAATGCCTACTCTAATTTGCAAAAGCTTTGGTTTGACCTCTGGTTTAATGAATGATGCTTCATCAAAGTATAGCTTCCAATAAGGCTCCCCTTCTTTGACTAAAAGGATTTCTTCATCAGAAAGCACACAACTCAAAGGAGAATCATCTGGTACTAGATAAACTGTGAGAAAATTAGCAAGGGCTTTCTCTTTGACCACCTTTTGGGGAGTGAATTTGATATCATATTCTATGAGGATTAAAGCCCATTTTGCTACCTTTTTAGAGAGTATAGGCCTAGTCATCAAGTACTTTATGGGATTAATCTTTGATATTAAAATGACTTAATGAAAAAACAAATAATGCCTCAATTTCTTAATTATGACTATTAGTGCCAGAAAATACTTTTTGATGGGGGAGTAGTTATTTTCTGCCCCCACTAGCATTCTGGTCATATAGTAGAGCGCAATTTTTTTTATCTCTTTATTATTCTGAGCAAGAAGTGTCCCCAGGGATCCTTTTATTGCTACCATGTAGAGGATAAGGGGTTTATCGAGTAGAAGTGCTACCAGAACTTGTGACTTTAGGTGATACTGCTTGATCTCTTCAAAAGCCCATTGGCAGTCTTGATCTCAAATGAATGGAGTGTCCTTCTTCATCAACTTGGAAAAAGGTTTGCATTTTCTAGAGAGGTTTGAAATGAATTGTCTTATGTATACAAGTCAGCCTTAAAATGACCTCAATTTATTTAGATTGTTGGGTGGTGGCATATCCAAGATAGCTTTGATTTTAGATGGATCAATTTTAATCCTTCGATGTTTAACAACAAAGCTGAGAAATTTTCTTGATGATACGCCAAAAGCACACTTCATAGGATTCATCTTTAAGTTATATCTCCTAAGACAGTCGAATACCACTCTTAGGTCTTGGATGTGCTTGTCCTTGGCCTTAGTTTTAACTACCAAGTCATCCACATAATATTCTACTAATTGGTGTATGAGGTCATCAAAGATTTAAGTCATGGCCCTCTAATAAGTGGCACCTACATTCTTGAGCCCAAAGGGTATCACCTCATAGTAGTAAATACTAATTGGTGTCCTAAAGGTCATATATTTCTCATCATTAGGATGCATCTTGATTTGGTTATATCCTGAAATATCATCCATGAAAGAGAATATTTTAAAGTCGATCGTGTTGTCAATTATGATTTTCATTATTGGCAATAGAAAATCATCTTTTAGATATGCTTTATTCAAGTCCTTATAGTCCACACAAATGCAGATTTGGCCATTTTTTTTCTTGACTAGCATGATCCTTGTCACCCAATTTGGGTATTTTTCCTCTCTGATGAAATTTGCTTCGATCAATTTCTTCATTTTTTATTTCACCTTCTGTTCTAAGTCGAGTTTCATCTTCCTATGTGATTATTTGACAAGTGAAATCTCAGGATTGATAACTAGTTTGTGGACCGCAACTTCAAGATCTAGTCCAGGCATCTCATTATAGCTCCATGTGAAGCAGTTAATGTAAGAGCACTGCTTTGAGCTAAGTTTGGCTTTCCTCTAAAAGTTGAGTGCTAATGAAAGTCAGCTTGAGGTCCTCCTCTGAACTAGGTTGATCTCCATCAGTTCATCAACTACGGCTTGTCCCCCCGTCCTCAAGTTCTGGTGGAGTTTCTTTTGGTTTGAGGATTATTTCTTTACCAAGTGATTCATCATGTTGAGTGAGACTTGGTGAAGGTTCATTTGAAGGTATTTTGACTGTATCGTGCCCCTTTTCATTTGGTTCTAATGAAATTCCACCGAGGATATTACCTTCTTGTGGTGTTTAAAATGTCATGGCCATCTCAACGCATGTGTCAAGGGGTATTGATGCATTTGGTCATCCTGAATATCGGAGAGAGGTTCAATGGTGACAATAAGACACGTGTGGGCATTTGGAGTAATATAGCCTAGTCCTTTTGTGTTCTTGTTTCCTCTTCTAGGAATGTAAGCACATTCTTGGGTTGGATCCCATAGATTCTTGAAGAAGTGACTCTCTCTCTTTGTTTGTGATGTATATCGGCAAATTTATTGATTATCTAACGAAGGTAGTCTAAGAAATATTTAGACATGACTACCGGTTGATGGTCACTATCATTTGCTAGATCTTCAATCCCAGAATTTCATGTATGCTTGGGACACAAGGGATTGCCTTGTACAATAGTATTTCCTTTTCTCCTTTGTGTTGTGAAGGAATATAGAAAATCATTAATTCTTTCATGACATTGATGCTCAACTCATCTAATGGCTTAAATAAGCCTTTTGGAACTTTAGTAACAAGAAGAGTATTTTCCTTTTGACCTCTGTCATTATTTTCATCAAAAGTATAACCACCCAGGTAGACTTGTAGGGCCTTTTCATCTAAAAAGGCTGGGTTAGAATCGCTTCCTAGGTGAGGAAGAGCAAAGATCATGCTAGCATTCTTTTGCTTTACTTGATTGATTAAAAGCAAACCCCCTATTAGTGTTGGATCTCTAATAGTATTTTGCATCATTATAATGTACCTCATGAATATCAAAAGGGGGTACATCACTGTCAATTTGGTGTTCTTCATCATTCTCAAAGTATTTGAAGTATTGGTGTAGGATAGATGACACTACTTTATTTTCATGTAGCCACATAGTAATACTTTGTATGACGCATCAGTATTGATCATATAAAACTTGGCATCTATCATCAACTTACCTACTTTTAGAGGGATAGTTATGGCTCTTGGAGCTCTTTGGCTATTTCTAATTAAATCCTTGTATGGTTATAATTTCATACGATAGGTGACATACATCCAAAATTAGAGCTCTTAGAGTTCGGAGAGCCATCAAATTGACTAAGAAACCTGGGTTAATTAGGATGCGATTGATCTTGACCCCATCGTTGTTCCTTGTAACATACAATGGTCTATTGTGATATGTAATTTCAGGTAGCAGATCATCATTTGTGAAGGTGATGGAAAGAGTTTTGCATGAACACAAGGACCCTTTCATCTTCTCCTCAGCAAAATATACTTGGTAGTTAGCTAAATTCTGCAAGATATGTACTAGTGTATCTCTAAGTTTTTGTGACATCATCAAGGTATCAAACACACTCAGTAAAGTAGGGATCTTCTTGAGGTGGACTATTATATTATATTCTACTTTTTGAGTGCAAGTTCAGCTTACAAAGGCTCAACACCCTTTTTTATCTAAATTTTCTTTTTCTTATCCTTGGGGATGTTCTTATACCTAGGCATTGGAGCTTGTCTCAAAGATAGCACCTTTTCACCTCAGATTTGTACCTAGTTGGCTCTCCTTAGTTGAAATCTAGCATCATAAGACTAATAAGGTTTATTTTTGAAATCACTCCCGAGACTAATTATATGACAGCAAGTAGTGGACCCTTGCCCCAAGTCAATAGTTTCCTAAATATCGTTGGAGGATGTGACTGATTGATAATCATCTCATTCAATATTAGAATTAGGCATGTGGGGCTTCTTCGTAGAAAGGTCTTCAAAAACTCTCTAGATGAACCATTCTATTTTATCTACTGGCATAACCTTCTTTAAGACTTTGTATTTAGAATGTCTCTTCCATGGATGTCTAGACTGGCTTGACTGTGGATATTTAGATTGATTTAATGAAAGAGCAAAATGAGCTTTAGCATTAGCTCGTTTGACCCTCTCCCGAAATGTCTGCTTCTTCATTTGGCACTTGCTAGTGTAGGGAATTCCAAAGCAGGTAAAGTTGTTCTAAGTCAAACATAGAGTTATATTCTTCGTCCATGCCTTATACATATAATACCTCTAATGTTGGCAAAGCATATCCTTTTACAGGTTCTAGGATTAGGACCTTGCCAAACCTAATGGGTTGAGCATTTATTACTAGATTGCTTGATGAAGGATGGGATAGTAGCTTGCTGGCGTTCACCTCAAATATATGAGTCACCATGTGACAAGAGGTCATAAACTAAGATAACTCTCTTTGATAGTGTCTTGCTTTCTTGACTCATCTCTGGAGTAAGTGGCATGAGTGATCATTCTGATCCTGAGGAGGGTTGGTTCTCACCACCCCTATGAAGTCTTTTGTATGGCTTTATCTTTTCTGATATCACCTTCTCCATCCTCTTGACTTTCTCACAAAGCATGGTAGTCATATTTGTCACACTTTCCATGTGCACAGTTATAGCCTGCATGTGTTCATTCAATATTCATATTTGCTCCTTGACAAATCTCATGTTAGTTGTAGATAGCTCTTTCATAGTAACTAGTTGTAGTTTGAGCATGCCATAGTCGTACTTCGACTATGGCATGCTCAAACTACAACTACTAAGGTGAATGCCATAGACAAAAAATCTTATTGGATGGACCCTATAATGAACTACCTCAAAGAAAGATAGCTCCTTGAGGATCTAAAAGAGACTCAAAGAATTAAAAATCACCATTGGACTTCATCTTAGTAGATGAAGTTTTACACAAAAAGTCATTCACCCAACTATTCCTCTATTGCTTGAGGCTTGATGAAGCCAAGTATTGGCAAACCACTCCCTAAGATAGTCATCTCGGGAGCAACCCTCAGGAAGACCTATGGGATATCTCACTTTATTAGTGTCATCCCTAATAAATCTATTCGCTTCTTCTTGCCTTACATCCTGAATTTTCCCATTATTGAAGCGATAGAATGAAGATCGGCTTGGTTATAAATCTCCAATAGTAAATATGGTAGAGCATGTTGCTACTGGGAGTTCACTTTCTTCATTTCCTGCATCAGGATTCTCTAGTAAAGCTTTGAACTTGTCAGGAAAGAATTCCTCAAGAGTTACTTGGCTTCTTCCTCCTTGAACATATTCATCCATAACATCAATGTATTCATGAATGGCTAATTTTTTGACATCATATTCATCTAGCTGAACCAATTTCTTCTAATTACTTCTATTCTTTCTCTTCTTGAAGCTTCAAGCAGGTAAGGTAATTTGTTCTGATGAGGATTTCTTCATCGCCATCCTAGACTTTTCAAGGTTTCTAGTCATTTTTTATTAGTTTCTTTAGCCTTTTTGAGATGTGAATGTTCCATAAGTGCCTTTATTTCGAAGTATGTTGTGCTTCTTCTTAAAATAGAATTTTAGAAAGTGGTTTGTGGTCCTCAAACAAAATACTATGATTAATGTGTTCGATGGGCATTTCAAGTAGGGCTTCCTTTAAAAGAGTTAGCTTGCCTTCTTGGTATTGCTTCTCGATCTAATCCTTAAACACATAGTAGTCTTCAATGGCATACCTAAAGACTTTATGGTAAGAACAATAGTTCTGATGATATGTTTTGTTCGCCTCACTTAGCCTTTTAGATTTTGGCAATTAGAGGTCTAACTTTAGGGCATCCTAGAAGATTTTACCTACTCGTTCTCTTTTGAAAGAATATTTCTTTTTGAGTCTTTGTTGGAGATCATTAGATCATTCCATTTCTCTATCTCCTCCAAGTACTAGTGGCTTCTAAGGATTACCCTTAATTCATAATGGGGTTCAGAGGTTTCTTTTGCTCGGTTGTTGTGAATACAGTCCTCACATTTTTGGAAAGCTCTCCATACTTTACCTTATCATTTTCTAGTCTGAAACTTTTTGAACTAGATAAAGTTGGTAGACCAATCCTTTTTAACTTCTTAACTTGCATGATGAGGTCTTGGAAGGTATAGATAGAAAAGGTATTCAGATAGAGTGTCATCCATTATCCCCTTATGTTGCTAAGGATTAAGTTCACTATTTCAAATTGACTCATGTGTTGTTTACACTTAACGCTAAGATTTCTCCATCGTATGATATAATCTAAAGTTGACTCATTATTGTGTTTCGATGTCAAGAAAAGGTTTGCAATAGTCACTTTGTCACTGACTCCTGCAAACCTAATTCAGAAAGCCTCTTTCATTTGTGCTCAAGTTTGTATGAATTTCGGTTGCAAACTAGTAGACTACTCAAATGCTACTCCTATCAAGCTTGCTAAAAATTGACAGAGTAACAATAAGAGATTATTACTTGAATCTCTACACAGAATCACAAAGTGAGCTACGTGCTATTTTGGATTGCCCATACCATTAAACTATTTGAAACTAGGCATTGTATACCCTTTGAGATATAGCACTTGGTTGTGATGGCTAAGGTATGATTTGTCAACATCATTTACCCTACCTATCTCACTTTTTTGTTTCAACTGTGCAACTTTCATTCATTGTACTTATTATTGTATATATACTGTGAGTTCTATGTTGTCAAGGATTCCTAAAATTAGGGATTGAGTATCTCTTACTGAAGGAGGTGCTTGTGAAAAGCCTACATTTTCATGGATCTTATCTACAAGATATGCACCTTCTACCGCCTCTATTACTTGAGATGGTTATTGAGATCAATCTAAGTTATCAAGCTTCTGGCTCATTTGTAGCATCACCTCCATCAACTCCATAACCTTCTGTTGAGCTTCATCTTTCTCTTTACTTTGCTATTTTAGCTATTCTTGTAGTACTTCTATGGTTACTTCTTGATTAGAATTTTAGTTATGACCAAGGCTTCTGTCAAAATATGATGATCCCTGTCTTAAGAATCAGGTCTAGGCTAACTTCTCCCATCAATCGAGTTTTCTCATTCAAGAGTCTACTCATAGAATGAGTCGTCATACCCTCTCTTTAATATGGTAGCAAGGATTGATTCACAAGGGCCCTCTCCTTTTGAATTTTCATCAGTAAACCTCACTCGGACAGCCCTATTTTGGTGTTTGGCCAACTAGGGTGCGAGCTCACAATCCCTCCTTGTGTTATGATAAGAAATGACTCTGACAATGTAGGAGATCTCCTTGGCGAACCCTTGTCCTGGGTTGTAGCCTTACAGTGGCTCTTGTGATTTTTATTTAGTGATTTATACTTTTGTCATAGTTTTAAGGTAAGACTGTGCCCCATGTGGTTTACTCTTGCCCTACTCTAAATTTCTAAATAGAGTAAAAAGTTAGAGGTAGGGATGGTAATGACCGACTTCGTTTAAGGGGTAGACTTCCCAAGTCAACTGAAGATTCTAGCAACTTTTCCTTCACTCATAATAGTCAAGATGAGTTCTTTTTCATTGATGCCTGTGTTTGAATTTGCTTTTAACTACACCCTGTGAGGAGCTGGGTGAAGGTGACTGAAAACTAAACTTTGCCTTGATCCTAACTTCTAGAAGACTAATATCCTTGTTAGTTGAGGTATGGCCTCTGGCTCTTCATCCGAACAACCCTTGTCATTAGGAATGATGACATTGAGCATCCTTTCCCTTGATGGAAGGTGAAAAATAAGCTAATTTTGTATGACGATAACTTTAGTTGGTACAGTAGTAGGTGCCTTTTTGAATTGAATGACTTCAAAAATGATCCTGAACTTGATCTTAACTTTAGCTACTTCTGTAGCAACCATTGACTAAGCGAAATGCATATTTGATCTTGCCCCCAGGATGATGTTCTATCTTAGGATGAAGATGCTTTTTATTTTTGCCATTTGATTCTTTCTTCTACAAAGGAGAACACAATTGATCAGTCATCAATTATAATTCTACCTTATCAGTGTCTCTATCGCATTAACTAGGTTTTTACACTTGAAGGAGAAGTCAAGTTTCACCAGGAATACTAGAATTTGTGGGATTGAAGTTGACTACTCGGGGAAGCAACGACCCCGGGAGTGACCCTGAATCACAAATCAAAATTTATTTTAATTTGAAGTGCACTTATCAGGTATTGTGGGAACATAACTTTCAACATGCGCAAACCCCTATTATTAATTACACCTTGTCAGGAATATCCTAAAGCGAGAAACCTAGCTAACCAAATAGAGACATAAAAAAAAAAAAAGAAGAAAGCATTTGCTTGATTAATTTAAAAAAGATGGTGTATAACTTAAGCAATGGCATAACCTCACTTCACAATGAATTTCAACATAGAAAACAGAAAGAAATAAAGAAAGAGAAAGAGTAGAGAAGAAGCTTTGATATGTGCTACTGCTCCGCTCCCCTACGCTGGACCACATGGCGTTTGACTTAAATCGACTACATCTTTAGCAAGTGTTGATGGCATCATCCGATGGGATGCAAAAGAGAATAGGAGAAATTTGAAGTATTTCCAATAGCTTTGAGCTTTGATGATAACTTTATTGGAAGACATTGTCAGTGTCTTGTCAGGATTGGCCTAAAGTGTTTTCAATAGCTTTGAGTTTTGACAATAACTTCATAATTTGAAGTATTTTCATTAGCCAATAAGGTGGCATCGATAACTTCTTTGGGTTGGAATGTTATCGTTAGTCAATAAGGCATAGGCAATAACTCCATTGATCTTGAAATATTTTCATAGCTAGTAAGGCATAGAAAATAATTTTGTTTTATTTTTGAAGTATTTTCATAGCCAATAAGGTATAGGTAGTAACTTCTTTGGTGTTTGAAAGTGTTACCAACAACTTATAAGATTGGGTATAGCTTTGAAAATCTTATCGTCAACTACTTTTGGAGTTGACTAACTTAAAAGGGTATGTTGTCAACTACTTTTAGGGCTGACTAGCTTGAAGAGCGTGTTGCTAATTGCTTCTGGGGTTGATTAGCTTAAAGAGTACATTGTCAACTACTTCGGGGGTTAACTAGCTTAAAAGAGTACATCGTCAACTGCTTCTGGGGTTGACTAGCTTAAAAGAGTATATCGTCAACTACTTCTAGAGTTGATTAGCTTAAAAGGATGCATCAGTAACTATTTTTAGGGTTGACTAGCTTAAAATATGGATAATAACTTTTAGCGTATTATTGGTTAACATAATTAACTTGGTAGTATCATCAATGACTTAGGGGGTTAGGTATAGATTTGAAGTGTGACCAACAATTTTAAGTATGTTAGTGACTAAGTTCTTTGGTTTGGTAGTGTCACCAATGACTTATGAAGTTGGATATAGCTTTGAAGTGTGGCCGACAACTTTGAGCATGTTGGTGATTAATTTTTTGGTTTGGCAATGTCACCAATGACTTATGGGGTTGGATATAGCTTCGAAGATGTATCATCAATAGCTTTTGGGGTTGACTAGCTTAGAAGTATGATTAATAACTTTGAGCATGTTGGCAACTAACTTCTTTGATTTAATAGCATCACCAATGACTTTTGGAGTTGGATATAGCTTTGAAGTATTGCTAAAGGCTTTTGTAACACATCCAACGAGACTCAATTTAACCTTATTTAGTTTATTTTAACTAGCTTTGGTTTAGGTTAGGATGGTAATATTACCTATTGTTCATAGCCTTGGAGTATTGCCGAGGGTTTCGCATACCCAATAGGACTCGGTTTGACCCTGTTAGTTCCACTGGGACTAATATGGTTTAAGTTTGAGTTTAATTTCATTTAACTTGACTTGAGTTCGACCTTATGTTACACATTTATCAAATTCAGGTCTACTGGACTTTGGTTCAAGTTCAAGTCAACTCAATTCAACTTGATTTTAGTTCAAGCTCAACCCAGCTTGGTTTTGGTTTGATTTTGAGCTTAGCTCTTTTAAGTTAGACTTGATTTAACCCAATTAGGGTTTAATTTGAGCTAAGTTCAATCTAGATTGGATTGGATTTGAACTTAACTTGATTTTAATTGACCCATCTCAAGTCTAATTAAAGTTGAGTCTGAGTTTATTTGGTTTAGGATAACTCAATTTGGATTTTTGGAGTCTAGCTTGATTCAAATTTTATTTCATTTGTTTGATCAATTTAAGTCCATTTGAGCTAACTTGGTCTTTGTCCATTTGTTTTGATCGAGTTCAACTTCAATGTGATTGATTTATCTAATATTAATCAACTTGATTTGAGGGTCCTTAAGTATTTGTGATAATTTTAGAAAGGCTCATAGTCTAGATTTAAATGTGTGAATCAGAGGGTTGGCTAAGGAGCAAGCTCAAAAGCTAGCTTAGAGGTGAGCACGAGGGTTGGCTAAGTGCGAGTCTGAAACTAGTTTAGATGCAAGCCTAAAGGTTGGCTAAAGTGCAAGCACAAAGACTAAATTGAATGGAAGCCCGAAGGTTGGCTAAGATAAGCTCGAAGGCTGGCTAAGGTACGAGTCTGAAGGTAGGCTGATTGCGAGCCGAAGGATGGCTAAGTACAAGCTCAAAAGTTGGCTAAGTGAGAGCTCAAAGGCTGGCTAAGTATGAGCCTAAAGGCTAGTTAAGTGCGAGCCTGAAGGTTGGCTAAGATATGAGTATGAAGGCTGGTTAAGTGTGAGCCCAAAGGTTAGCTTGGTGCGAGTTCAAAGGCTTGCTTGGATGTAAGCTCGAAAGTTGGCTAAGGTGCGGGCTCGAAGGTTGGCTAAGTACAAGCCCGAAGTCTGGCTTGGATGCGAGCCCGAAGTTTGACCAAGTGCAAGCCTAAAAGCTGGCTTGGATGCGAGCCCAAAGATTGACCAAGTACGAGTCTAAAAGCTAGCTTGGATGTGAGCCCAAAGGCTGGGTGAGTACAAGTTCGAAGGCTAGCTTGTGGTGATGGGGATCTACCAACAGTGTCGAGAGTCCGCCATCTTCAAGTGGAGCTGCAGGTGGCCACAATGATATCAAGGATCTACCATTTTCGAGGGACCGTAGTGTTAAAAACTCTTCTATTTTGTTATTTTTACCAATTTTTTTCTTTTTTTTACACAATAAATTTTTTATATTTTTTCTATCTTTCTTCTGCTCCCTCAAGACCAAAACCTTTCTCCCTATTTTGGTCGAATTTTCTTCTTTTCTTTTTCTTTTGGCCAACAAGTTTTTTTTATATATTTTTTTATCTTCTTCTTGTGCCCTATCTTCTTTGTTTCGTCAACGGAGAAGGGCTTGGCCCTTCTCCTCAGGATTTGGATTGAATCCGACCTAGCTTTCTTGGTGGTAAGGTAGTGGGCAGGGCTAGGATGAGATCGATGCTGATCTAGCATAGTGTGTCAACACAGAGCTTGGAGGAGGCGAGGTCAGTGACAGTGAGCCGAGACTCGGCTAGGGGAAGGCCTAATGATGAGACGAAGCAGGTAGCTAAGGCAGTTCATGGGTTCAGACGCCCGAGATGGCTCGCAAGCAGGCAGTGGCAGCGATGGCCAGTGACTTGCAAGTGACTACGGGGAAGGGCTAGAGGCGGATCAGGAGGTTCGGTAGCTCACGGGCGGCTATTGGGAATGGCTAGAGGCTAGTAAGGAGGTCCAGTTATGGTTTGGGGCACCGAAGGTGGCTCACAAGTGGGCAGTGGCAGCTCAGCCAATGGATGGCTCGCAGAGGTGAGCTTGGGTGGAGCTCATGGAGACAAAGGCCGATGGGCACACTTAAAAAGGCAGGGTAGCAATTGGCTTCTTCGGTAGAATTGAGAGGTGGCTAGCAGGAGAAGTTGGCCAAGCTTGGCCATGTCTAGCCAGACCCAGCCCTTGGGATAGCAAGAGCTCAAGCAAAATAGAGGGTTGCAAGAATTGGGGTAGAAAGAAGAAAAGAAAGCTAAGTGATGAGAAACTTACCTTATCTTCGATTCTTCCTATTCATCTACTTCTTTTGATCTCTCCTTTCTGCTTTCTGATCCCTTTTTTTCAAGTCAATAGGTTTATATAGGACTCAAAGAGATGAAGTTGGGCTAGAAACGATCTCCTTTATTTGAATTTTTGAATAATAGATATGAATGTAAATGGATTTGAATTTGGCTAATTCGAATTTTGGATGAATTTGTGAAGATATGTGAATAAGTTTATTTGTTATAGATAATAAAATTTAAAAATTGTACTTATCCTAAATACTGATATTATAGAGGGATTATTTACAAATTCTTTTCAAAATATTGAACTAAATTGTTATTTGATAATTTTCATGGGGCTTTCTGCAAAAGAACTTGTTGATAAAGTTGTAAAACTTTCAAGGTCCTTTTTGAATAAAATTTATACTTATTCACAAATAAAAATTATTGAGGGACTTGTTTGTAAAAAGTTAAATTCTAGAGGCTTATTTGTAAATAAAAAATTTTAAAATAATTTATTTGCAAACCCAGGATTTTATATGAATCGAATTATAATTATCAATCTTTGAAGAGTTTATACACAAATCCTAAATCTTATAGGGCTGATTTGTTATTTTAGGATTTTATTGGACTTTTCCGTAAAATTCTTATTCTAGAGACCTATTTGTACGAAAAATATGGCCAAAGGCCTATTTAAGAAAATTTATTTAATCCAAAGGTCTATTTGCAAAATTTTTGTATTTTGCCATTTTGACTTGGATTTTAAATGAATTTTAGGCCCAATTCTGGTCCAAAAAACCCGTCCATTTGAATTAAGCCTATTTTGAGTCCGAATTTCTCAATGATTTAGATCCAAAATAAGATCTATTTGTGATCAAACTCAGATGCAATTTAAGTTTAACTAAAATCTACATTTGAATCATAATTTAATGTCATATAAGTCTCAATTTTAATCATATTTCAATTAATTTTGGAACTTTTTACCTACAATCCCCCAAGATTTGCCTTATTTATCAAAAATCCTGCTGATTTTAGTATTTATCTATACTCCCTTTCTTTTAAAATTTATTACTTACAACCCCCAAATTATTATTTAATCAAAATTTTCTCAAAAATTTCACTTTTACCCTCTATAATTTTACAACTAAACCCCTTAAAATTCTTAATTTCTCACCCTCCGCTCTTTCTCTCAAATATTTATAAATAAATCCCTTAATTAAATTTTAAATTATAATTTACATATTTATACATTTACAAAAAAGCCCATTGAATATTTTTATTCATAGATAAGCTCAATTTTAAATATTTTTCAAATAAAAATTTATAAAGAGGATCTTAAATATTTAAAAATTTTTACAAATAAATCCCCTATAAAAATTTAAATTACAAATTTAATATTCACATATTTACAAATAGATCTCTCAAATATTTTTTTCATATAAATAAGTCCAAATTTTATCTTTTTTTGATAAAAATTTTATAATGTTGAAGGTTTTAAAACTTATAATTTTAAATTACAAGTTTAATATTTGTTCATTTATAAATAGACCCCTCAAATATTTTTATTTATAAATATTTCCAAATTTTATTTTTTTAATAAAATTTCACAATTTTGAAGGTTTTAAAAATTAAAATTTTAAATTAAAATTTTAATATTTGTATATTTACAAATAGACCCCTTGAATATTTTTATCTATAAATAAGTCCAAATTTTATCTTTTTTCAAATAAGATTTTACAAAAAAGACATTGAAAGTTTTAAAACTCAGAATTTTGAATTACAAGTTTAATATTTGTACATTTTCAAATAGATCCATTCAATATTTTTATTTATAAATAAGTCCAAATTTTATCATTTTTTAAATAAAATTTTACGAAAAAGCTATTGAGGATTTTAAAATTTAAAAATTTAAATTACAAGTTTAATATTTTTATATTTATAAATAGATCCTTGAATATTTTTATTTATAATTTGGACTTATTTATAAATAAAAAATATTCAAGGGGTCTATATATAAATACACAAATATTAAACTTATAATTTAAAATTTTATGTTTTAAAATATTCAACGTATTTTTTCGTAAAATTTTATTTTAAAAATGGTAAAATTTGGACTTATTTATAAATAAAATATTCAAAGTGTCTATTTATAAATATACAAATATTAAACTTGTAATTTAAAATTTTGAGTTTTAAAACTTTCAATATCTTTTTTGTAAAATTTTATTTAAAAATGATAAAATTTGGACTTATTTATGAATAAAAATATTTAAGAAATCTATTTATAAATGTACAAATATTAAACTTTTAATTTGAAATTCTAAGCCTTAAAAACCTTTACTATCTTTTTTGTAAAATTTTATTTTAAAATGATAAAGTTTGGACTTAGTTATAAATAAAAATATTCAAATAGTTTATTTGTAAATGTATAAATATTAAACTTGTAATTTAAAATTTTAAGTTTGAAAACCTTCAATATATTTTTTGTATAATTTTATTTAAAACTAATAAAGTTTAGACTTATTTATAAATAAAAATATTCAAGGGGTCTATTTGTAAAAATACAAATATTAAACTTGTATTTTGAAATTTTAAGTTTTAAAACCTTTAGTGTCTTTTTATAAAATTTTATTTTAAGAATGATGAAATTTAGACTAATTTATAAATAAAAATATTCAAGAGATATATTTGTAAATGTACATAATTTAAAATTTTAAGTTTGAAAACCTTCAATATTATGAAATTTTATTAAAAAATTGATAAAATTTGAACTTATTTATAAATAAAAATATTTGAGGATTTTATTTGTAAATATACAGATATTAAACTTGTAATTTAAAATTTTAAGTTTTAAAACCTTCAATATTGTAAAATTTTTATTAAAAACAGATATAATTTGGACTTATTTATAAGTAAAAATATTTGAGGGGTATATTTGTAAATGTATGAATGTTAAACTTGTAATTTAAATTTTTATGGAGGTTTCATTTGTAAAAAATCTTAAATATTTAATGTCCTCTTTGTAAATTTTTATTTAAAAAATATTAAAATTTAAACTTATCTATAAATAAAAATATTTGAGGGGTCTACTTATAAATATACAAATATGTAAATTATAATTTAAAATTTAATTGATTATTTATTTGTAATTTGAGAGAAAGAATGGAGGGTGTGAAGTTAAGAATTTTAAGAGTTTTAGCTGTAAAATTATAAAAGGTAAAAATAAAATTTTTGAAAAAAATTTTGATTAAATAACAATCAGGAGGTTGTACATAATAAATTTTAAAAGACAGAGAGTGTAGGTAAATACTGAAATCGCAGGGGGAGTTTTGGTAAATAAGGCAAATCTTCAAGAGTTGTAGGCAAAAAGCCCTAAATTTTGATTATAACAAAAATCACCTCAAACAAGATCAAGTTCACTTCATTATGGAAAATCAAGTCCATTTATCATGGTAAATCAAGACCACTCATTGTGGCAATTCAAATCGACCTATTGTGCTAACTCAAATCTGCTCCATGTGACTAACTAAGTCCATTATCGCATGATACAATAAGTGCATGTCATATAATAAGTCAAGTCCACTCTTATATAGTAATTCAAATCCATATAGTCAACTATTGAAATATTGATGCAGGGGCAAGTACTCGAAAATTATTTGCACCATCTCCTCTCGTCAAAACTCGAGAAGAGACTGCGAAAGAGGTAATTTATTTAAATTAATTTTTGCCACAATCAAATTTTATTGAAATATGATAAAAATTGAGATGTATATGCCATTAAATTATTCCTCAAATATTGATCTCAATTAAGCTTAAATTATGTCTGAGTTTGACTAAAATTAAGCTCAATTTGGATTTGAATCATTAGGAAATCCGAGCTCAAGTTAGGCTTAATTCAAATGGGCAGAGTGGGCTAGATACTCAAGTCAAAATTAAGCCCAAAATCCATCTAAAATTTAAGCCAAAATGATAAAATATAAAAATTTTACAAATAGGTCCTTAAACTGAATAAATTTTCATAAATGAGTTATTGGCCGGAATTTTCCTACAAATAAGTCCGTAGAATAAAAATTTTATAAAAAAGTCTAATAAAATTCTAAAATTATAAATCAGTACCCTAAAATTTAAAATTTGCAAATAAACTATTCAAGAGATCAATAATTATAATTTGATCCTTATGAAATCCAGGATTTGCCAATAAACTCATCCAAAATTTTGTATTTATAAATAAGTCGCTAGAATTTTAACTTTTTCCAAATAAGTCTCTAGAGAATTTTTTTTCCACTCTTGTGTAGCAATTCAAATCCATATAGTCAACTACTGAAATATTAATGCAGAGGCAAGTACTCGAAAATTATTTGCAACATCCCCTCTCGTCAAAACTCTAGAGATTTTTATATGTGAATAAATTTAAATTTTATTCGAAAAGGACCCTGAAAGTTTCAACAATTTATAAATAAGTTCTTTTGTGAAAAAACTATAATAATTAAATTATAATTTAGTTTAATTTTTTAAAAAAAATTATAAATTATTTCTCTATAATTTCAGTATCCTAAATGAGTACAATTTTTAAATTTCATCATCTATAATAGATAAACTTATCATTATCCCTTCACAAGTTTATCCAAATTCCTAATAAATCATATTCATAACGATTTACATCAATATCTATTATTCAAAAATTCAAATAATGAAGATCATTTTCAGCCCAATTGTATCTCTTCAAGTCCTATATAAACTTATTGATTTGAAAAAAAATATATATATAAAATTAGAGAAGAAGAGGAGATGGTGAAAAATTAGAAAGGCATAAGGGGATCAAGAAGTGAGAATTGAAAACTTGAGGTAACAAAAATAAAGTAATTCTCTAACATTTCTCTCTTATTTTTTTTTTCTTCCTATTTCTCCTCTTCCTTCCCCGAAGGAAGAACTATTCCTCTGCCTCCGTCAACCCACCGGTGGCCGCCTCTGCCCGCACTCGTGTAGGAGCCTCCTTGCCACACCTTGTCCAGCCTTTATCTTCGATGAGCCACGCCCAAGCTTCGCTTCCATTGTCTGCACCGAGCTCCTCAACAACCTATCTGCCTCCCTTGCTCCCATCACCGGTCCGGCCCCAACCCCGTCACCAATGCCACCCTCGCCTCTGTTGCCCAAGCCCACCGGAGTTACCTCGCCGAGCTACCTCCGCCCAAGCCTGTGAGCTGCCTCTGCCCAAGACTGTGAACTGCCTCTGCCCGAGTTTGCAGTTCTCCTCTATCGCCAGATCCGTGAGATAGCTGCCGTCTGATCTTGCCCACTTTGCCGCCACCTGTGCCGACCATCACCACCTCCGCCTCCAGCCCATTGAGTCATCTGAGCCCCGTCGTTACTCCGCCCGCCGACCAGCCCACTTGCTTCCTCGACCACTACCCACGCCTGCACCGGGCAGCGGCCTATCACTGATACAAGCTAGATCCGGCCAAATTCGGCCGAATCCCAATAGAGAAGGAGGCCGGGCCACCATGGCCCAATGGGGAACGAGAAGAAAGAAGGGTAAGGGGGTTTTGGGTAAGGTTAAGGAGAAGATATAAAAAATGAAAAAGGGTTGTTGTGCTAAACAAAAAACAGAAAAATTTGGCAAAAAAATAAATAAAAATAAAATAAAATAAGAGTTTGTTGTTGAAAAAAAAAAAGAGAAAAGACTTTTCTTACCTTGATTTTCGATGGTACTTCATCAATATCGTAATTACCCGTAGTCCTTGGTACGATGATGGAGTTCCACTAACATAGCAGCCTCTTCAAGATGACGAACTCTCAATGTCAATCATGGCCACCATAGCCCCTTGAAGACAACGAATCCCTAATATCACTGTGGCTACCCACAGTCCCTTGAAAATGATAAATCTCCATCACTCCAAAGTCAATCTTTGGGTTCGTAATCAGCCAGCCTTCGGACTTGCATCTAGCTAACCTTCAGGCTCGCATCAAACCACCCTTCAAGCTCAACCAACTTTCAGCCTTGCATCCGAGCCAACCTTCGAGCTCATATCAAAGCCAACCTTTGGACTCGCATCCGAGATAGCCTTTGGGCTCGCACCCAACCAACCTTTGAGTTCGCACTCAATCAGTCTTCAGGTCTGCATCTTAACTGACCTTTGGGCTTATATCTAAGCCAGCCTTCAAGATCACACTCCGCGCAGCCTTCGGGCTTATACTTTTCTAGTCTTCAGACTTGCATCCAAGCTAACCTTCAAGTTCACACTTAACTAGTCTTCATACTCACATCCAAACTAGCTTTCGGACTCACACTTAACTAGCCTTCGGATTCGCATCCAAACTAGCCTTCAAGCTCGCACTCAGCCAACCTTCAAGTTCACACTTAGCTAGCCTTTGAACTCACACTCAGCTAGCTTCCGAGCTCACACACAAGTAACCTTTGGACTTGCATCTCAACCAACCTTTGGGCTCGCACTTTGCTACTATTTAGGTTTGCACCTCAGCCAACCTTTAGGATCGCACCAAATTAGCTTTTGGGCTAGCACCCAACCAACTTTTGGGCTTGCACCTCAGCCAACCTTCGGACTTGCACCTCAGCTAACCTTCGAGCTCGCACCCCATCTAGTCTTTGAGCTCGCACTTAGCCAGCTTTCAAGCTCACATCTTAGCCAACCTTTAGTCTCGCATTCAAGTCAGCCTTTGGGCTCGCACTTTGTCAGCCTTCTAGCTCACATCCAAGCTAGCCTTCAAACTCGCACTCAGTCAACCTTTAAGCTCACATCCAAATTAGCCTTCACTCAATTAGCCTTTAGGTTTGCACTCAGCTAGCCTTCGAGCTCGCACTCGGCCAACCTTCAGGCTCACATTTGGCCAGCCTTCGAGCTCGCACTCGGCCACCCTTCAGGCTTTCACTCAGCCAGCCTTTGGGCTTATACTCAGTTAGCTTTTAGGCTCGCATCCAAGGCCAGCCTTCGAGCTTGCATTCAGCCATCTTTCAGGCTCGCATCTAAGTCAACCTTCAGGTTCGCACCTAGCAAGCTTCGAGCTCGCATTCAATTCAGCTTTTAGACTCGCACCTAACTGACCTTTGGGCTTACACGTAGCCAACCTTCGAACTCGCACTTAGCCAGCCTCAGACTTGCACCTCTAAGTCAGCTTTTGAGCTCGCGTCTTAGCCAACCCTCGAATTCACATATTTAAAGTCGAGCCATAAGTCTGCCTAAAATTATCATAGGCAGTCGATGACCCTCAAATCAAATTGATTAATGTGAAATAATTCAATCACATTGAAATTAAACTTAATTAAAATAAATAGATAAATGTCAAGTTGACTCAAATGGACCTAAATTAATGGACTAAACCCAAATTAAACTGAACTAAAAGTCTAGGCTGAGTTAATCTAACTCAGATTAGTTCAAATCCAACCCTAATCAAATTCTCAAGTTAGGTCAATTCAAAATCAATTTAAGTTCAAATCAAAACCAATTTGGATTGAATTAAGTTCAAATCAAACCCTGATCAAGTTAAATCAAGTCCAAACTAAAAGGGAAAACTTAAAATCAAACCAGAACTAAACTAGGCTAAGCTTAAACTGAAACTATGTTAAACTAAATTGACTTAAACTTGAGCCAAAACAAACCTAAACTCGATAAAAGCTTAACACAAAGTCGAACTTGACTCAAGACAAATGAAATTAAGCTCAGATCTAAACTATATTAGTTCCAACGAAATTAAATAAGGTCAAACCGAGTCTCACTGGATGTATTAAACCTTCGATAATGCTCCAAGACTATGAATAAAGGATAATGTTACCACCCTGACCTAAAACAAAATTAGTTCAAATAGAACTAAATAAGGTATTGGGTGTGCTACAAAAGTCTTTAGCAATAATTCAAGTTATATCTAACTCTATAAGTTGTTAGTGATGCTATCAAACTAGAAAAGTTAATTGCTAATATACTCAAACTCGTTGGTCACACTTCGAAATTAGTCTACCCCAAAAGTCATTGATGGCACATCTTCCAACCTAAATCAACCTAAAAGCATTGGCAACACTTTAAATCAAACTAAATTAACATAGGTTTAAACTCGCTTAGTCAGCTAGCCACAATTCCTTATTCAAAGAAGTTAATTGCTAACACGCTTTATACTATCGACCACTTCAAAGTTATACCCAACTTCATAAGCCGTTAGTGACACTACCAAATCAAAAAAGTCAACTAATAAGAAACTCAAAGCCATTGGTCACACTTTGAAGCTAGTCAACCCTAGAATTAGTTGACAATACATTCTTCAAACTAATCAATCCCAGAAGTAGTTGATAACGTGCTCCTCAAACTAGTCAACTCTAAAAGAAGTTGATGGCGCACCCTTAAACTAGTCAACCTAGAAGTCATTAATGATGTACCTTAAATTAGTCAACCTAGAAGTCGTTGACAACACACTCTTAAGCTAGTTAATCCAAAAGTTGCTGACGACATGCCCTTTCAAGCTAGTCAACCCAAAAGTCATTAATAATGTGATTTTCAAAACTATACCCCAACCCTATAAGCCATTGGTGGCACCACCAAAAATAATAAAATTATTGCCTATACTTTATTAGTTATAGAAACACTTTAAAAATTAAGAAAATTATCGTCTATATCTTATTGGCTTTGAAAACACTTCAAAATCATTAGAGTTATTACCAACAGTTTATTGGTTAACAAAAATATTCCAACCCAAACAAAGTTATTGCGACACCTTATTGGCTAATGAAAATACTTTAAATTATGAAGTCATCACTAAAACTCAAAGTTATCAAAAATACTTTAGGTCAATCCCTATAAGCTGTTAATGACGCTCAAACCAAACGAAGTTATCCCCAATGCTCGAAATTATTAGAAACACTTCAAACTTCTCCTATTCCCTTTCACATTCCATCGAATGCCATCAACACCTACCAAAGATAGAGTCAATTTAAGCCAGACACTATGTGATCCAGCACAAGGGAGCAGAGTAGCAGCACACATTAATGCTTCTTCCCCACTCTTTTTCTTTCTTTATTTCTTTCATATTTTCTATAATTTCATGTTGAAATTCATTATAAAGTGAGGGCATCCCCTTATTTAAATCATATACCATTTTTTTTAATCAATCAAATAATATTTTTTTCTTTTTTTTGTGTATCTATTTTGTTAGATAGGTTTTTTACTTTAGGATATTTCTGATAATCGTCGAAGTAATTAATTACAGGGATTTGCACGTGTTGAAAGTTAATATTCCCACAATACCTGATAGTGCATTTCAAATTAAAATAAATTTTGATTTATAATTTCAGGTTACTCCCAAGGGTTTCTGTTATTTTAGGTGGTCAATTTCGATTCCATAAATCCGAAGGCTGGTCTATAGTTCAAATGATTATTAACCTGAAGACTAGCTTATAGATGTTTAGTAAGCCCAAAGACTAACTTATAGTCCAAGACCCCATTTGGTTTGAGATCAGGATCAGGATCAGGATCAGCCCATTTCAAAATTATTTTTTTTCTTTTGTAAAATTAATATTACTTATTTTACACTGTTATTAAATTAAATTATTATAAAAAAATTAGATAGTTTTTTGAATTTTAAATTATTAAAGCGTTAATTTTGATAAAAAGATATTAGTTTACAAAAGTGGTTTATTAGTTTTGATTTTGATTTTGATTCTGATTCTGATTTCGAATTAAACGGTATCTAAATGTTCACAAACTCGAAAGTTGACTTATATCAATGAGTCCAAAAAATAGCTTATAGATGTTTAATAAGCACAAAAATTAACTAGTCCAAATAATTACAAATTTAAAAATTAACTTATATGAATGAACCCGAAAAATAGCTGATAGACCGATGGACTTGCACAAATCAAAGCCGCTTCTTTTTTTTTGCCGCAAGCTTTTTTTCTTTTTTTCATTCATCTTCCACTTCCCTTCCCTGTGCTTTCTCCTCTTCATTCAACCGACCAGGCCATGGCGGCTCGAAGCTCCATCCCGGCCAGATCCGGCAAAATTTGGTTGAATCCGGCGACGATTGACAGTGGGCGGTGACAGAGGCCACTTGGAGGTGGCCATGGTCGCGAGACAGGGACCGACAAGTAGCAGCAAGGCGCGGACGGCAATAGCGGCTGCTCAAATGGTGGTGAGGCAAGCGAGCGTGGAGGAGCGACCGGCCGCGAACATCAATCTCGAGGGCACGTGGCCGGAGACAACGAGCTACAAATGTGAAGGGGGTGTGGTGGAGGAGGTAGTTGCCCCGTTCGGATCTTGCAGCTGAGGGGGAGGCCACCGAAGTGCGATCAGACCAGAGCATAGGAGACCGGAGCTGCTTGGCCGGTGCATGGGAGACCGGAGCAGTGGAGGTGCATGGTGAAGGTGCAGGTGATGGCGTGCAGTCGAGGCCTAGCAGGCGAGGCCACGGGAGTGTGGATCAAGATTGCAGCCTGGCATGGGTGTGGGGCCAGGTTGGGGCTCCTTCAGTGGGCAGCCAATGAGGTTGGAGTAGTAGGCGAAGAGGTCCGATCAGACGGTGCTGAAACTCCCTCAGAGAAGGAAGAAAGGTAGAAGGAGGAGGAATGCAGGAAAGAAAAAAGCGGAAGAACAAATATAAGTTTCAGAATCTTTACCTTTACCTACTTCATGTTCTTCTCCGATTAGTAAAATCCAATCTCTGGCTTTTTTTCCAAATTCTGATCTCTTTCTGATGACGGGGCTTCTAAATCCTCTCCTCTTCTTCTTTTTTATTTTTTTTTTGCAGGTTTTCTTAGAGAACTAAGAGGATTTTGGAATCAAATCGTTGATTGATTTGAGTTCGGGATTTGGTTGGATTGTGATCGGTAATTAAATTGAATCTTCAAATATTTGATTGGCATATTTAAAATCATAATCTTGATTGGTATTTGTTAATTTTTAAGGGTGAGGGGTATTTGTAAATTTTTACTCCGGAGACCCAACTATAATTTCTATTGAATTAGAAAGAAATACAAATTGGCAGTGAGGAGTTTTCATAAAAACTTAAAATTTTAGGGACTAATTTATAAGTTTTCATATTCTTGGGATTTATTTATAAAATCTCAAAATTTAAGATTTTATAATTTAAAATTTCTATTTCACCTCAATTCAGCTAGAGTTTTGTTTCAAATTTCAACTGAAACTCGAGTCTAATCCACCTCAAAGTTTTATGTCTATTTCAAATTAAATTAGTCCAAATTTAATTTAGAGCATTACAAATCAAACTTAGAACTAAAATAAAACTATAATTCTAACTCTTATCAAATCAAAGTTGAGTTATAAAAATTACTTAAATAAGAAGAAAAAACTAAAAAAAATAATAAAGCTCCAAACACAATCCGTTGAATGATTTATGCCATAGTCCCTCAAGTGCAAATGCCATGCATATCTCTTTCCACACCATTTGCTTTTGCAATCACAATCCCTACGTTCTTCTAAAACTTGCGAGAGCTTCCAAACTTTACCAATCATAATAGAACCTTGCAAAAAAAATCACAAGTTAAAGGGAAAAAAACAACAGCATAATATATTAAATACAAGCTGAACAAATAGAGGGCAAACCAAACTAGTACATTCGACAAAAGTAGTCAAACAATGACCTTGAGAACAAAGAATCCAAGGGAAGAATGGATCCCTGGAAAGCTGAGAATTTTGGGGTAAGAAGAGTTCTCGACAAGGTTGAAAAACCTTGTTTAAGCAACAGAAGAGACAAGAAGTTGCACTACTCCTGCTCTCTCACATTTAGCATAAAGCAGTAAAATCCTTTTCAACTTCGGAATTCGCATCTATATAGGAATTGAACCTCCCATCCACATAACAAAAAAATGGAAACACCATTTCACCAATAAAAATAGAGAAGAGTAGTTATCTTAGGGAAGAACCAATCCATAACACCTCATTAGCAAAAAAAAAATACCAAATTGAGGGAACAGAACCAAACATGAACCCCTAGGGAAGTGCTCACCTCACAAACAGCAAACCATCATTTTCAAACAGAACCAACAAAACCAAAACTTCGCCCAATGAGAAGATCATCGATCGATAAGAGATACTATCCACCGCTGCATAAAATGATGAATATTAGAAAAATCAGAAGAAGACGGAAAAAAAACAAGAACTGTTGGAAAAAATAAAGAAAAATATATTACCAACATAATGGACATCCAATCCAAAACACATTACCATCCACACAAAAATCAAAGAGAGGAAGGGCCTCCACCATCGCATGGATCCACCAACAAAAAAAGACAGGAAAAAAACACAACTAAGCAAACAAAAAGAAAGACATCAACAACTAAATGGCAAGGCAACCCAAAAAATAGACGTAATCAACGAGAAGAACCTCAAAGAACAAAGAAAAACACAAAATCCAAAGAGAATCAAGATCTGAGATCGGACGACCAACCTCTCCCTGACCCCCACCTCTCCTCAAAAAAGTCATGTAGTAGAAAAAACTTGAATAGACAGCCTCTCCTCCCGATAGCCAACCCTCTTTGGAAAAAGCATTTAGCAAAAAAACTCTAAGGCAGGAATACTGACATCTTAAAAAACCAAAAAAAAAAAAAAAAAAAGAGCAGAATACCCTATTCACAAGAAGATTATAACCGAAATCATCAAAATCACAAGTAGAGTACAACCATCAATAAAGAACTCCAGCGACAAAGTAAAGCAGAAAAAAAGAAATCCTAATTTCGGATGAGAAATAAAATAAAGATAACAGAGTAAAGCAGAAAAAAAAACCCTAAATTTAGAATGAGGAACGAAATGAAGAATAATGAAAAAACAGCTAGCCAACAGTCAAAAGCCAGTCACAAAAAACAAAGGCACAGCTACATATGGTAATCCAAAGCCCTCACCGAGCCGCCATAGCAAGATCCAAATCATGCGAGGGAGCCGAGCACCGTAGGAGACCGGTCACTCGCTCTTTTAGGTACGCATAAGATAAAAAAAAACAGTATAGTTTTCTATCGATAAAACATAAATTTCAATTTCTTCTCAGCCCGCCGAGACAAAGACAGAGAAATTAATGTGAAACCACACTCGCATTTAACTAGCGTTTCCCAACCCCTCTTCTATGTGAATGCCCACACGTAACGGGAAACCTATATAATCGAAACTAATCACCGTCCGATTCCGATCCGAAGGCCATATTCATCAAGGGCATTATCGTCAAATTACACGTACCGGAGAAAGCGATAGCTCCGCTGATAATTCCAGCTTACGTCCCCCTCCAAATCCAAATCCAAATCCAAATTTGGACTCTTCCCGGGGTTTGACCGCCAGAACTTTATGGGTTTTTACGCATATCCCCCTAAAAGAACTATATTCATTTTTGTAATTCAATATTTCGAAAAGTACTCAAATTTTATTGTAGGAAATTTTTAAGATTTCTTAAATTTAAATATGAAAAAGCATACAAGAAAGAAAAAGAATCTTCTAGAAATATGAAACATTTAAAAATTTTGAGAGATAGATAAAAAATATTATAACTTTTTAGGAATATATAAAAAATTCTCTAAAATTTTCATTAACCGAGATTCTTTATTGTCCTCATCTGTTGAATTACTTCTCACTAATAAAATAAAAAAATAATTATATTTAAATTTTAAAATATCAGATAATAACATATTAATATAACATTTTAATGGTGTACACATAAAAACTCCAAAGGTTATAATTAAAACTTCATTAGAAAAAATCAATATCTATTGTTATTTTCTAACATTCCGAAATTACCTTTTCTCTTCATGGGGTTAAACGTAAAATCCCCACATTTTATCCTACTCCATCATCACTCTGGCCCCACCATCTCCTTGTTCTTGCCATACAGGTGAGAGCAGGTTACCACGACCACCAAAGCGGGACATCTTACACAAAATCCCCTCATATAAAATATTCCCTTCCTATCCCGATCCCCAAAACGACACCTTCCATCCCAAGCGCGGACATTCCCAATTGGGCCAATTCTGAGATCGAAATCGAATTCTAGCGTTTTGAGATCGCTCGCTCGCTGTTGTGGCCACTAGTGGTGGAGTGGACGTAGCGGCGGCGATGAAGTGCAAGCGCCACCCCCACGAGATCGGCGTCGGCGTCTGCTCCTCCTGCCTCCGCGAGCGCCTCCTTGCCCTCGCCGCCGCCCGCAACGTCGTCCCCGACCTCGTCACCCGGCGGCTCGACTTCCCCCGATCTTCCTCGCCGTACCTCTCCCGCAGTCCATCGCTTGGCCCCGACGACCCCCGCCAGCTCCAGCGCTTCTATAGCGCCCGCCAGTACCGCGCCGGCGCCGGCCCTGGCCCCGGCCCCCCCAGGAGGTTCTCCTTACTCTCCGCGCTCTTCAGTAACCCCAGATCTGGCCGGATCGAGCCCTACCTCGACGGGCCGAAGGGATCCAGACCAGGATCTTGGTTCTCGGCGCTCATCCGCGGGCGTCGGAGGAAGAAGCGGCATCCTCCGCCGACCTGGCGACCGGAGGACAAGGGCATCTCGCCGGATAGGAAGCCGGAGTCCGTCTCCAACAACGAGTTGGGATCTGAAAGCGGCGATGAAGGTGAATGCCGAAGGCCTGGGCCGACGCCTGCGAGGAAGTTCCCGTCGAAGGTGCGGCAGCGGGCGAACTCGATGTCGGGCATCGCGGTGTGCCTGAGCCCGCTGGTGAGGCCGAACCCGAACCGACGGTGGTCTTCGGCGGCGGAGGGGGGATCTATCGGCGGCGAGGGGAGTGCGAACCGCTGACACGTGTCGGGCGGATGCACGGCGCTCGGCCCCAACGGATCGCGAAAGCTGGCGGACCAGGGTCGTAGGTTCCGATGACTGTTTTCCCTCAGTTTTTTTTTAGGGATAATTACGGGTGACCCCCCGTAATTAGCCTTAATTACGGTAAACCCCCCGTAATTTCCGTAATTACCCCCACCCCTCAAATTCGCCCATATTTACCCACAGCCCCTGATTGTTATTTAATCAAATTTTTACCAAAAAATTCCGATTTTACCCCCGGTTATTTTACATATACCCCCTAAAAACTTACTTTTTTATATTTAACCCCCCGGATTTTGCGTTTTTACAAATAACACC
This sequence comes from Trichopus zeylanicus subsp. travancoricus, assembly GCA_005019695.1. NCBI lineage: Eukaryota > Viridiplantae > Streptophyta > Magnoliopsida > Dioscoreales > Dioscoreaceae > Trichopus > Trichopus zeylanicus. Next base: position 94,360 of record RXID01015466.1, read on the forward strand.
CCGAAAGAAATCAGATCTACAAAAAAGTCCTGAAAATTCGGATTTTTGCAAATAAACCCCCGGAAATTATTCCGATTTACAGAGAAGTCCCCGAAAATTCGGATTTTTGCAAATAACACCCCGAAAGAAATCAGATTTACAAACAAGTCCTCGAAATTAGAATTTTTGCAAATAAACCCCTGAAATTATTCTGATTTACAGAAAAGTCCCCGAAATTCGGATTTTTGCAAATAACACCCCGTCGCGCGGGCGGGGACGGGGGGAGGCCGGCAGGCGGCGGGAGCGGAGGCGGCGGCCGGCGGCGGGAGCGGAGCCGGAGGCCAGTGGCTGGAGCGGAGCCGGAGGCCGGGGCGCCGGCGCGCCGAAACGCGGGCGCGGACGGCGACGGCCGAGGCCGTTCCGCCCCCGCGTGCCGGGGACGGAGGCCGAAGCCGGCGCGCCCGCATGCCGGGGACGGACGGCCTTGGCCTTGGTCGTCCGCGCCTGCGTGCCGGCACGCCGGCCTCGGCCTCTGTCCCCGGCACGCGGGGGCGGAACGGCCTCGGCCTCGGCCTCCGCTCCTGCCGCCGGCTCGCCGGCGCCCCGGCCTCCGCCACCTTCACCGGCGCGCGGGCGCAGATTTTTTGCAAAGTAACACCTCGAAATTATTCAAATTATAGAAAAGCCCGCGAATTTTTGATTGTGCAAATAACACCCCGAAATTATTCTGAATTACAAAAATGTCCATAACTTTCTTATAAAATCCTCTTCTTCCTGTAGCCCTAAACGTATCTGCGCCGCCGCCGCCGCCGCTCTGCTCTGCCGCTGACGCCGTCGGTCCCTGCGCAGCTGCTGCGGTCGCTGCCCCGCTGGCTCGCCGTCGCCGTCCGCTCGCTGCCCTGCACCACCCACGCCGTCGCTGCTCTGCGCTGCGCCCCCCACGACTTGGCCGTCGCCGTCGCCGTCTGCCCTCGCGCCGTTGCTGCCCCGCCGGCGAGAACACCGCCGTCCCGTTGCTGCTGCCCTCCTTCGTCCTCAGTAAGCCACCATCTTGTTCTTCGTTGTTGCCCCGCCTCCACCTCCTCCCCGCTCGACGGCCTCGAACCCATCCACCACTCCCGTCCCTGCCCCTCCTCCCAGACGGGCTCCGACACCCCCGCCCCTCCCCCTTTGCCTCACGGGCAGCTGACAAGAGTGCCTTGCGTTCACGGTATTATTGCTCTCCTTGATATTCGGCTTGATCCTATTGATTTTGTTGATGACTACTATACTCTGGAGACATACAAAAGAGTATATGATGTTCCTGTCACTCCATTGCCAAGTAAGCAACTTTGGGTGTCTGTGCCAAATGCTTTGCAAGTACTTTCTCCACGTTCAAGAAGACAACCTGGTAGGCCTAAGAAGAAAAGGATTAAGGATCCAATGGAAACATCAAGTAGAGCAATATATGCTTGCAGTAGATGTGGTCAGTTAGGACACAACAAGAGAGTGTGTAAAGAGTCTCTTGGACTGCAACAACAAATTGATGTTTCTGGATCTAGCAGTACTCAACAATCAGTGGGAAACCAATATGTTGGAGAACGTGGCAGGAGAAGAGGAAGAGGAAGGTCTACCGTAATGACTTCAAATTTTAGTATGCATTTACCATGTGAGTTTTTCTTTTCAAAATTTGACAATTGTTTTTCTTATTTTATGTGATTTCGAAATAATACAATAATAAATGTGACTGTATTTTTTTGCAGGAAGTTCGTCAAATCTCTAGGATCAATTTTCATTGGGTAAACAGTTTTCTTGAAAATGATGATGATGTCATGTTACTTGGTTATCATAACTATTGGTGTATTTTGTTTGCAGGTACATATTTCTGCTAAATAGACTGGGGAGAGTTAGATGACAAGGTTTTGGATTAGCGACTCAGGAGGAACTGTCATATCTTTTATTATCCACATCTCTTTTGTTGAATGAGAAATGAGGAGTGTTATTTATGACACTTGTTTCATTAATGTATTTAAAAATTCTGATTTATAAGGAATAATCAAATGTTTCCTTTTTTTGGTTGAATATTGAAGGTTTGTTTTTGTTGGACAACAGCAGAACTTGTTATATTGTCTTGTGTCTTGAACTTTCTAACTGCTATTGCTATCTGATTACTGATTAGGCTATATTGTTCTAGCAAGCTGCAAGTTTCTATTATTGTTCTGACAGGCTATATGTTATAAAATCTCATGAATGATTGTCATTATTTAGGAAGTGACTTTATTTATAAATAACTCCAAATTTTATTTATTTTATAAGTAAATTTCATAAATAAATCATCGAAGGTTTCAAAACTTAAAATTAAAAAATACAAATTTTATATTGTACATTTACAAATAGATTCCTTGATTTTTTTAAAATAAATCAATATTTTAATCATTTTTTATATTAAATTTCACGCAAAATACAGCGAAAGTTTAAAATTTTCAAATTTCAAATTACAAGTTTACTATTTTTTATATTTAAAAATAGACGACCACCTTTAATATTTTTCTTTATAAATACGTCCAAAATTTATTTATTTTATAAATAAATTTTACAAATAAGTCATCGAAGGTTTCAAAGCTTAAAATTTAAAATTACAAGTTTCATGTTGTACATTGACAAATAGATCCCTTCAATATTTCTATTTATAAATAAGTCTATATTTTTAATCATATTTTAAATAAAATTTTACAAAAAAGACATTAGTGTTTTGTTATATTTATAATTACAAATTTAATATTTATAAATTAAAAAATAGACCCTTACATTTTTTTTTAATAACTCTAAATTTTTTTTTAAACTAATTTTTACATCTTTACATTTAAAAATAGACCACCTTTAATATTTTTCTTTATAAATACGTCCAAAATTATTTATTTTATAAATAAATTTTACAAATAAGTCATCGCTTAAAATTTAAAATTACAAGTTTCATGTTGTACATTTACAAATAGACCCCTTCACTATTTTTATTTATAAATAAGTCTATATTTTTAATCATATTTTAAATAAAATTTTACAAAAAAGACATTAGTGTTTTTTATATTTATAATTATAAATTTAATATTTATAAATTAAAAAATAGACCCTTAAATTTTTTTTAAAAAAATAACTCTAATTTTTTTTAAAAAACTAATTTTTACAAATACACCCCTCGCCGGAGGCCCGACGGCGCGCCGGACGGCCAGCCGGCACGCGGCCGCGAACGGCCTCCGCACGCGGCCGCGAACGGCCTCCGCACGCGGGACGGAGGCCGAGGCCGGCGCGCCGGCACGCGGGCGCGGACGGCCAAGGCCGAGGCCGTTCCGCCCCCGCGTGCCGGGGACGGAGGCCGAGGCCGGCGCGCCGGCGTGCCGGGGACGGACGGCCTAGGCCTTGGCCGTCCGCGCCCGCGTGCCGGCGCGACGGCCTCGGCCTCGGCCTCCGCGTGCGGGCGCGCCGGCCTCGGCCTCCGTCCCCGGCACGCGGGGGCGGAACGGCCTCGGCCGTCGCCGTCCGCGCCCGCGTTTCGGCGCGCCGGCGCCCCGGCCTCCGGCTCCGCTCCAGCCACCGGCCTCCGGCTCCGCTCCCGCCGCCGGCCGTCGCCTCCGCTCCCGCCGCCTGCCGGCCTCCCCCCGTCCCCGCCCGCGCGACGGGGTGTTATTTGCAAAAATCCGAATTTCGGGGACTTTTCTGTAAATCAGAATAATTTCAGGGGTTTATTTGCAAAAATTCTAATTTCGAGGACTTGTTTGTAAATCTGATTTCTTTCGGGGTGTTATTTGCAAAAATCCAAATTTTCGGGGACTTCTCTGTAAATCGGAATAATTTCCGGGGGTTTATTTGCAAAAATCCGAATTTTCAGGACTTTTTTGTAAATCTGATTTATTTCGGGGTATTATTTGTAAAAACGCAAAATCCGGGGGGTTAAATATAAAAAAGTAAGTTTTTAGGGGGTATATGTAAAATAACCGGGGGTAAAATCGGAATTTTTTGGTAAAAATTTGATTAAATAACAATCAGGGGCTGTGGGTAAATATAGACGAATTTGAAGGGTGGGGGTAATTACGGAAATTAGGGGGGTTTACCGTAATTAAGGCTAATT
>RXID01015467.1:0-10410 GCA_005019695.1 Trichopus zeylanicus subsp. travancoricus
AGAGTAGGAGTAGCAGTACGAGAGGCAATAGGAGTTGGGGCAGAAGTAGTATTAGTATTAGTAGTTGCAGTAGTACAAGGAGTAGTAATAGTAGTTGTTGTACTAGTACAAGAAGTATTTTTATGACTACTATTGCTACCACTACTGCTACTTCTAATTCTAATACTACTACGACTACTACTATAGCTACCGCTACTACTACTACATCTACTACTACCACTACTACTTTTCCCACTACTACCACGACTACTTTTCCTACTACTACTGCTACTCCTACTGCTAAGACTACTACTGTGACTACCGCTCCTTCTACTGCTATTGCTACTACTACTACAATTGCCACTTCTGCGACTACTACTAATTCTTCTACTACTACTACTACTATGACTACTACTACTTCTCCAACTACTACCACTACAACTACTACTACTACTATTTTTACTAATACAGCTACTACTACTACCACTTCTTCATCCACTTCCACTGGTACAACTTCTACAGGATCTACTATTGTTACTGCAACTATTACTACCATCACTACTACTATTAATGTTATTACTACTACTGCTGCTACTACTATTACTACCGCTACCACTACAATAACAACTACTACTCCCAAAACTAATAGTACTACTGCTACAACTACTATTGTTGCATCTACTACTACTAATGCCGCTATTGCTGCAACTAAAGCTCTTACTGTTTCTAGTGCTACTACTACTACTACTACTACTACTACTACTACTATTACATCCACTACTGCTCCTACTATTATTACTATTGCTGCAGCTACTACAAACAATACTACTACTACTACTACTGCTACTTCTACTTCTACTATTTCTGCTACTACTACTAATATTGCTGCTACCAATAATACTACTCCTACTGCCACTACTACTACTACTGTCACTACTACTACTATTACTACTACTCGCATTGCTTCTACTACTACTAGAACTACCGCTATTACTTCTACTACTACTACTACTACTTCTACTACTACAACAACTATTACTACTGCAAGTACTACTACTACTACTGGTACTACTACTACTATCACTACTACTAATACTACTATTACTACTTCTACTTCAACTAGTACTACAAGTACTAGTACAACTAGAATTCCCACCCCTACCACCAATACTACTCCTACTACTACTACTACAACTCCTACTCCCACTACTTCTACTATTACTACTTCTCTTACTCCTACTTCTCCTACTGCTACTATTGCTGCTACAGCAACTGTTACTACTAATACTACTATTACTACTACTACTTCTACTACTACTATTACTACTAAAATTACTACTACTAGTTCTAGTATAGCTACAACTACTCCAACTACTACTACTACAGTTACTAATGCTCCAATTACAACTACTACTACCACCTCCACTACTACTACTACTACTACTACAACTACTACAACTACAACAACTACTATTACTACTTCTTCTGCTAATACTACTACTACAACTACTAAAACTACCACTACTACTACTATTACTAATGTTACTACTACTACTCCTACTACTACTACTACTACTCCTACTACTCCTACTACTACTGCTCCTGCTACTTCTACTACTCCAAGTACTCCCACAATTCCTACTACTTCTACTTCTACGACTTTTGCTACTAATACTACTGTTGTTGCTGCTACTACTACTACTAGAACTACTACCCCTATAGCTACATCTAACACTATTGCTACTATTCCTACTTCCACTACTACTGCTAATGCTACTACTATTGCTATAACTACTACTATAACTATTACAACAACAACAACGAGAACTACTACTACTACTACTATTACAATTGCTACGGTTGCTACTACAACTACTTCTCCAATAACTTCTCCTCCTATATCTACTACTGTTGCCACTACTGCTGCTACTGCTACTACTACTACAATTACTACTACTACTTCTACTACTACTGCAGCTGCTGCTTATACTATCATTGCTGCCACTACTGCTGCTATTACTACTACTCTATAACTGCTACTACTGCTACAAGTACTACTATTATCACCACAACTACTACTATTGCTACTACCACTTCTACTGCTACTTTTATTACTTCGCCTACTACTACTACTACTACTACTGCTACTACTCCTACTATAACTGCTACTATTACTGCTATTGCTATTACTTGAAATAGTACTACTACTATTACTGCTACTACATCTACTGTTGTCACTAATAATGCTACTAATATTACTGCTACTACTGTTACTACAACTGCTACTACTACTATAACTAATACCACAACTACTACTACGACTACAACAACTACTACTACTAGTACTGCTACTGCTGCTGCTACTATTATGGCAAGCACCACTACTACTAGTAATACAACTACTGCTACTCTTACTACATCTACTCCTATAGTGACTACCACTACCACTACTAATACTACTAATGCGACTACCTCTCCTACTACTGCTATTGCTACTACTACTGCTGCTGCTGCTACGTTTGCGACTATTACTACTAATTCCACTACTACTACTACTACCACCATGACTACTACTATGGCTACTACTGCTACTACTTCTTCTTCTACTACCACTATAGCTACTGCTACAAGTTTTTTTACTAATACAGCTAGTACTATTACTACTACTACTACATCTCTTAGCACTTCCATGGGTACAACTACTACTACATCTACTACCGCTACTGCAACTACTACTACTACTACTATTACTACCTTTACAACTACTACCACTACAACAACTACTACTACCCCTAAAACTATTAGTACAACTTCTACTACTACTACATCTGCTTCTACTGCTATTAACACTACTATTACTGTAGCTACATCTCTTACTATTTCTACAGCTACTATTGCTACTATTGCCACTTCAGCTACTACTGCTACTACTCCAAGTACTACTACTATGGCTTCTACAACTATGACTACTACTATTACAACTAATAATAATGCTATTACTTCTTCTTCTACTACTACTACTAGTTCTACTTTTAGGTCTGCTACTCTACTACTACTGCTACTACCACAGCAACTACTGCTACAACTATAGCAACTACAAATACTACTACTACTACTACTACTACGACTACTAGTACTATTGCAACCATCACTGCTACTACTCCAACTAGTTCTCCCACTACTACTAGTGCTACCATTACTACTGTTACTACTACTAGTTTTGCTTCTATTGCAACTGGTACTTCTGCTACTACACCTGCTACTACTACTACTGCCTCAACTACTCCTACTAGTACTACTGCAAATACTACTAATATTAGTACTACTACTACTACTAATACTGCTAATACTACTATTGCTACTACTTTTACTACTACAACTCCAACAACTACAACTACAATTCCTACCCTTGCCACAACTACTCCTCCTACGGCTACTCCTACAACAACAACAACTACTACTACTACTACTACTCCTACTACTTCTCCTACTACTACTACTACTACTAATACAGCTACAACAACAACAAGTACTACTACTACTATTGTTACAACTAGTTCTACTACTTCTACTGCTACTATTACTACTCAAACTACTACTACTAGTACTAGTACTACACTTACTACTACTACGACAACAACAACAACAACTACTACTACCACTACTACTGTTACTAACTCTCTGATTACTACTACTACTACTATTAATACAACTACTACTACAACTTCTGCTACTACTACTACTACTACTCCTACTACAACAACAACTACTACTATAACTCCCATTACTACTATTACTACTGCTCCTACAAATACCACTGCTATGACCCCTAATACTACTACTACTTCTACTCCAACTATTGCTACTGCTGCTGCTCCTCCTACTACAAGTACTACTACCCCAACTATTACTTGTCCATCTATTCCTGCTACTCCCACTATAGCTACTACTACGACTACTGCTACTACTACTACTACTACTGCTGCTGCTGCTGCTGCTGCCACTAGTGCAACTACAACTACTAGCACTACTACCGCTACTACTACTTCAACTACTACTGCTATAACTCCTACTACTCCTACTGCTACGATTGCTTCTACTACTAGTGCAGCTACTGCTTCTACTAATACTACTACTACTGCTGCTGCTGCTGCTTCTACTACAACAACAATAACAACTACAACAACAACAACTACTACTACTACTCCTATAACTTCTACCACTACTACTATTTCTACTACTACTACTACTCCTAGTGCTATTGCTACTTCTCCTACACTGCCACTACTTCTACTACTACTACTACAAATACTACTACCATTGCTGCTATGACTTATATTGCCACTAATGCTGCTACTACTGCTTTTACTACCACCGCAACTACTGCTACTACGGCTTCCACTACAACTATTACCACCACAATTACTACTATTGCTAATATTGCTTCTAATACTACTTCTGCTACTTCGCCTACTACTACTACTACTACTACTCCAATTCAGATTACTACTGCTACATCTACTACTACAAATCATACTACTACTATTACTACTATTACTACTACTATTACTAGTAGTACTTCCATTTCCGCTACTATTACTACTACTACAAGTACTACATCTACTGATACTACTACTACTACTAGAACCACCACTACTATTAATACAACGATTGCTACTACGACTATTGGTACTGCTACTACTCTGTTTGTCCTACTACTATCGCTATTGCAACTACTGCTACTACTACTATACTAAGGCTGCAACCACAACTCCTACAACCACTACTAATACTATAACAACTACAACAACTACTTCAACTACTATAGGAGAAACAACAAAATCTTCCACTACACTACTACTATTACAACAACTACTAGTCCAAGTTCTACTACTACTTCCATTACTTCACTTACTACTAATACTACTGCAATTGCTACTACAACTACTACTACTACTACTACTACTACTTCTACTACTACTACTACTACTACTACTACTACTACTACTAGTACTACAACTGCTCCTACTGCGACCACCACTACTGCCACCACTGCTCTATTGCTGCTAGTACTATGTCTACTATTACTACAACTACTATTGCTTCCACTGCTGCTCCACTATGACTACTATTATGGCAACTATTACAACTACTACAACAACAACTACTAATTGTACAACTACTACTAAAACTAATACTACTCCCACTATATCTACCACTACTACCACTCATGCTACTACTAATGCTACTAATGTTATACCTACTACTATTGCTATTGCAACTACTACTACTATTGCTACTACTGCTACCACTACCACTTCTACTATTGCTACGCTTACTACTACTATTAATACTGCTACTGATAGCTACTACCATTACTACTATGATAGCTACTACTACAATTATTACTCCTACTGCTGCAACTACTACTGCTATACCTACTAATATTTTTACTATTGCTGCTAGTGCTACTACCACTACTACTACTACTACTGATACTACTGCTACTCTTACAACTACTATAACTACTACTACTACTACTACTATAGCTACTACTACTACTACCGCAACCACTACTGGTAATACTACAGCTAATACTACTACTTCTACGACTACTACTGTTGCAACTGCTACTACTACTACTACTACTATTACCAATACTCCAACTACAGTTAATACTTCTGCTACAACTACTACTGCTACTACTACTTTTGCTGCTATAACCACAACCACAACTACTACTACTACTTCTCCTACAACAATGACAACTATTACTAATACAACTACTTAGAAAATCACTATTACTACTACTGCTCCTACAACTACTACAGCTACTACTGCTACTACTACTACTACGAACACCACAACAACAACTACTACTGCTGCTACTACAACTGCTACAACTAGTGCTATTGCTGCTACTACAACTAGTACTACTTCTATCACTACTACTATTACTACTATTGCCACTAATACTACTACCACTACTACTAGTTCTACTGCTACTATAGCTACTACTACTACAATAACAACCACTACAACTACTGCTATTATTACGACCACTTCTATTACTACTACTACTGCTGCTGCTGCTACTGCTGCTTTCATCACCACAATTACTAATACTATACTGCTACTATGACTATTGCTACTACTACTACTCTACTTTTCCTACTAATACTACTACTACTATTGTTACGACTACTACTACTTCTACTACTACTACCACTACTATAACTACGGTACTTCTCATACTACTACTATGACAACAGCTAGTACTACTACAACTAATACTACTACTACTATTACTACTACTACTGCTGCTGCTACTATCGCTACTATTCCTCCCACTACGACTACTATGATTACAACCACTACTACTTCTACTACTGCTACTCTTACTACTGCTACTCTTACTGCTACTACTACTACTATAACTACAACTACTACAACAACTACTACAACCACTATTGCTACTACTACCACAACAACAATAATAACTTCTACTACTGTAGCTACAATAACAACAACTACCACTTCTACTAGTACTATTCTACTACTACTACTACTCATAGTACTACCACTACTACTACTTCTGCGACTACAACTACTGTAGCTACTGCTATTGCTACCACTACATCTATAACTACTACTACAACTGCCCCTACCACGACTACCACTACTACTTCTACGGCTCTACTGCTACAAGTACTACTTCTACTACAACTACAAGTACTACTGCTTCTACTGCTACTCTATTGCTACTGCTATTCCTGCAACTCCTACTACTACTACTACAACTACTACTATTACTACTAGTACAACAAGTACTACTACTATACCTATTACTATTGCAACTGCTACTATTGTTGATCCTACTACTACTATAGCTACTACTATTACTACTACTACTACTGTAACCGCTACTGCTACTACTACTATATCCACCACTATTACTACTACTACAGCTACAACAGCTATAACTAATGCTGCTACTGCTATGGCTACCACTCTTACTATTACTACAACTACAACAACTACTATAATCACGACTGCTACTGTTAATATTACTACTACTACTTCTGCTACTGCAATGATTGCTACTACTACTACTACTTCTACTACAATGGCTACTTCTGCTACCACTGCTACAACTATTCCAACTACTGCTACTTCTACTAATATTATAACAACAACAATAACAACAACAACTACTACTGCGACTACGGCTCCTGCTACGACAACTACTACTACTATTGCTACTATAGCTACTACTGCTACTGCGACTAAAACTATTGCTCCTAGAATAACAACAAATGCTGCTGCTACTACATCAACAACTACTACTAGTCATGCTACTTCCACTACTACAACTAATACTACTACTACTTCAGCTACAGCTACTACTACTGCTACTACTTCTATTCCTACTATTACTACTACTACTACTACTATTACTATTTTTGCTACAAAAGGTACTACTTCTACAACTGCTTCTACTGCTACTAGTACTACGACTTCTCCTACAGCTACAATTGCTTGTATTATTAATGCTACTACAACTACGGCTTCTGGAACTACTACTACTACTACGGCTTCTGGAACTACTACTACTACACTTACTAGTACAACTACAAGTGCTAATCCAACTACTTCTCATACTACTACTATGACTGCTACTCCTACTACTACATTTTTCTCTCCTATGGCCACTACTACTGCTACAAATAGAACTACTACTGCTACTAGTTCTACTACTACTACTACTGCTACTGCTATTACAACTAGTACAACTGCTGCCACTACTGCTACAACTGCTGCTACAACTACTGCTACCACTATACTACTACTACTACTACTACTACTACTACTGATACTACTACTCTTGCTATAACTACTAATACTACTACTACTGCTGCTTCTACTACTGCTACTACTACTTCTACCACTATTGCTACTTATACTACTACTACTACTACTATTGCTGCTACTGTTACTACTACTACAATAATTATTACTACTTCTCATATTACCACTACTTCAGGTACTACTACTACTACTACTACTACTTCTACAGGTAATATACTACTACTACTACTACTACTACTTCTACAGCTAATATACTACAACTGCTAATGTTACGACTACTACTTCTACAACTACTGTGGCTCCTACTACAACCACTGCGAGTGGCACTCCCACCACTACTACTACTACAACTACTGCCACTATTGCGACTACCACTACTACTTTTACTACTACTACTACCCCAACAAGTACTATTACTGCTACTATTGCTGCTAGTGTACTATTACTACTACCACAACTACTACTAATCCGAGTCCTAATACTATTACTACCACTACTACTACCATTACTATTACTACAATTATTACTACTGCTACTACTATACGACTACTACTACTTCTACTTCTACTAGTACTACTACTGGTACTGCCGCTACTGTTGGTGGTGATGCTGGTGCTACTACGATTACTACTGCTGCTGCTGCTACTATTACTACTACTACTACAGCTACGACTGCTGCTACGACTAATTCTACTACTAGAAGTGTTGCTTCTCTTCAACAATGACTACAACAACTTCTGCTACTACTACTACTAGTACTACTACTACTAGTACTACTACTAGTACTACGACTACTACTACTACTACTACTAATATCACTACAACTATTACAACTACTACTACTAATGCAACTGCTGCTACTACTACAACTACTACTACTGCTACTACTACTAGTACTCCTACTACTACTACTAAGGCTACTACCACTACTACTACTAATATCACTACAACTATTACAATTGCTACTACTACTACTACTGATATCACTGCAACTATTACAACTGCAACTACTACTGCTACTATTGCTATTACTACAGCTGCTAGTACTGTTACTACTACTTCTGCTTCTATTGCTGCTACTGCTACTGCTCCTACTACTACAAATTCTACTACTGTTACTACTAATACTGCTATGACTGCTAGTAGTGCTACTGCTACTACTTCGGCTACTACTACTACTGCTACTACTGCTACTACTACTACTACTACTTCTACTACTGCTACTACTATTAATACTACTATTACTGCAACAATTGCAATGGCTACTATTACTACAACTGCTACTACTACTACTGCGACTATTATCACTATTTCTGCTACTACGACTACTAATACTACTATTATTGTGGTTATTACTGCTACTACCACTACTACTACAAGTACTGCTACTACCACTAGTACTACTATTATTATTATTACTACTAATACTACTACTACTACAACTACGACTACTACTGCTACTGTTGCTACGGCTACTGCTTGTACTACTACTACTAAAACTCCAACTACTGCTATTACTGCTATAACTACTACTACTTCCATTACTCCTGCTACAGCTATAACTACCACTTCTCATACAACTACTAATACTATGGCCATTGCTCCTTCTACTACTACTTCTACTACTACTACACCTACTATTACTGCTATGTATACTACTTCTTCTATTACTACTTCTACTACTACACTTGGTAATACTACTCCTGCTACTACTACTGCTACTACTCCTACCACAACAAATACTACTACTACAACTACTACCTCTTCTTCCACTACTACTATTACTCCTACTACTACTATTGCTACTACTGCAAGTACTGCTACTCCAACTACTGCTGTTGTTGCTACTACTACTTCTACCACTACTATTTGAACTACTTCTACTACCACTGTTTCTGCAACTGATTAACCGGGAACTACTACCACCTCTACTACAACTTCCATAGCTACTACTACTATTAATGTTAATAATTCTGCTACTGCTACTACTACAACAACTGTTACTATTGGTGTTACTGTTGCTACCACTACTACTACTAGAACCACTTTGACTAGTTCTGCTACTACTATGACTACTACTACGACTACGACTACAACTGGTACTACTACTACTACTACTACTACAAATACTACCACTACTACAATGATAATCGCTACCACTACTGCTATTACTACTAGCACTACTACTGCAACTATTGCTACTACTACTACTGCTACTACTACCGCTACTTATGATACTACCACCACTAGTACCTCTGCAGCTAAAACTATTACTACTACTACTACAATTGCTACTACTATTGCTATTGCAACTATTATTACTACTTGTATTATTGCTACTGCTGCTACTGCTACTGCTACCGCAATTACTACAACCACTGCTACTACTGCTACTGCTACTACTATTCCTACTACTATTACTACTACTGCTACAGCAGCTATTGCTGCTACTATTACTACTACCATTACTGCAACTGCTACTACTAGTACTACTACTACAATTAGTACTACTACTAATATTATTACAACTATTACTACTACTACTACTACTACTACTACTAC